>LT728069.1:0-14194 GCA_900157175.1 Oithona nana
AAGTTGAATGAGACTTTTTCTGTGATTTTCAAACACCGTGTGTTTATTTTCACGAGAACAGATTTGTATTTGACGACAATTGTTTTAAAAATTGTCTAGGTGTCCAAAACAAAAATAGCCAACATGCTATAAAATTTTAGAAAATCAGCATTTCTTTCTGTATTCTAGTCTCTGGAAACGAATGGGTGAAACAAGAAACAGGCCATCGTAGCTATTGTGCCGTCAAAAGCAAGGAGCACCGAGATATTCTAAGTGAAATGCCTCGTACTAGCCTTCCATGTGACAATTGTGGAGAATTACTTCGAATCTGGCCTTCCAACATGGGGCCTCCCTATTTCCGTTGTAAGGAAAGCAGCTGTTGGTCCAAAGCAGCTCTCATTCAGAATAACGGCACCAATCGCTTCAACTGCTTTACTTGTGACCTCGATACATGTCGCGAATGTGGAAACGCGGAAATGGCCGACAGCAAGGACCTCAAAGATGATCCTCTGGTCATGGCCGCCTCAGTCTTCAAGCATCGAGGTTCTCGATCCAGTGTCAAGGTAATTCATCTGACTACTACAGCTGTTTTCTATTGAAAGTATTCTTTAAAAAAGAAAATAGAATTTGCTAATCTCAAGCTGCTCGCGCTTCGACATCTTTGTATTTTCTTCTTGTTACATGTTCTTCTTGTTTCACAATTTGTCAAAAATTTTAAAATTCTTAGATTAGCAAAATTCGCTCGAGTTTCAAGATCACTTGTTTCTAAGTTAATGATATTATCATCCTGTATATTACAATTTTAATCATGTATTTAAAAAAAATGCAGTATGAGGCCAAGTCGTCGAAGTCAAAGCGAATTCAAGGGAAGAAAAAAAATGGAAAGATTCCCAACGGTCGACGAAAATCCTCGTATATGTTAAACTATTCCGAATCGTCAACATCCAGCCAGTACCCCGTTCCAGGCCCAAATATGGGTGCCAATGGGTTGATTATGTCACCCATGATCAGCATGTGGATGGTCCCGCCCGCTCCACGAGACAACTCCTCAACTCTTGTCGACTTTCATCACGACCAACAGCCAAATTCCAAGTAATTATTTCTTATCAAGGAACAAAGTCGCTTTTCAGAAAAAGACCAGAAAAAAAAAATCTTGGTGCTGACAATGGACAGGACTCTATTAGTCCCGCGCGTTTTTATTTGGTCAATGCTAAAGACCCAGAAGACCATAAATGATGTCCTCCTCTTTTAGCGTGGGAGTGTGATGAGCAAAAATTTCTTTTTGGATATGATGCGAGAATCTTTGGCACACAAAAGATTTGTGTTAAAGCAGTAGATATGTAAAGTATGTCGGATGCGTCTACTAATATTTTGCAGCCATATTGTCATTGAGAATCCTAAAATCGGTACTTTTACTAAGTTTAGTCTACCTAATCAAAAAAATGTTACATCAAAAAGTTGTAAAGGAAAGTGAAAAAAGTGAGCCATACCAAGTTTGGTACCATATTAGGACCATTTGGTACCACATCACCGATTACTACCAAAATTGGTAGCTATAAACTTTTCAAACAATTCTGAACAACATTTAGTAAAGGCATCTTTTGATTAGACGAACACAGAAAAACTTTAGGCAGTAAAAGTGCCAAAAATTTTGGCTGCAAAATGCCGGACACATCTGACATACTTTATATATCTACTGCTTTAAAAAGTGTATTGAAATACTTGATTGACTCTAGATAGTATACAATAATGCACATATAGATATGCAAAGATTATTACACAGTGTTTGAAAATCACTCAAAAAGTGATGAAAATCAAGTTCGGGGACTGTATTACGGCGAGCCAAGTGCAATTTGAGCTGAGCTGAGACATTTTGAGTGGTTTTCAAACACTGTAGATTTGGATGAGGTCAAATCTGAAACCTTTAATGAATATCTGATGACTCTAATGACTCATTTTCTCTTGCAGGGAAAGTAATTAGAAGCTGGCTAATGACAGGTGGATTATGGCAAGATTTGTTCAAGCCTTCAAGTTCTTGCGAGACGGACCTCCCATGGCTTTGGTCATTTGGTAGTTGAGTGGGGATGGGGAAAAGCGGGCGATTGGAGGCGGTGGACGACGCTCAAAATAAGCATAGATGTCACCGCTGGGAGTGAAGCGAAATGCATCTTGGTTAGGATCGCAGCCTCGTAGATACCAAGATACCATCGCATCCTCATTTCCATAAATTCCAGCCCCTTGGCTACTGCTCAAATAAGCGCAACGTTAAATAAGCACGATAACGCAACCTCACTCACTCTACTTACTCAGTTTGTTGGCTAAACAAGTGGTGGCGGAAAGGCATGCGCCAAAAGTGACCCTGGCCATGGCATTTCTGCCTCAATGATGTCTCTCCTTCCAGTTCCAGGTCTGGAAATTGAGGCTGTGGAACTTGTGGTCTTTGAGGTTTGAAATGTTCAAGTTGATGGAGCAAAGATTCCAGTTCTTCTTGGTTTTCGGCTGCTTCCACCTTCACTTTTTCCGTTGCTACGGCCTTCTTCTGGTCATCATTATCATCATCATTTTTGGTCTTTTGGTCTTCTGCTTCCACCTGCTCTTTTTCCATAGGTAATGCCTTTGTGTCATCATTATCATCATCAGTTTTCGTCTCTTGGTCTTCTGCTTCCACCTCCTCTTTTTCCATAGCTAATGCCTTCGTGTCATCATTATCATCATCAGTTTTCGTCACTTGGTCTTGACTCATTTCTTCGGATTCAGGTGGCGAGTCTTTAACTTGGGTTAGGAGCTCTGTCGTAGTTGGAGAGTCGTCTTGGGTAATTTGGTCGTCCACTTCCAATACTTTGTCGTCATTATTTTTCTTGTCTAGTTCCTCCAGATCATCATGGTTCACCACCTCTTTTTCTGCCTCCTCCTCCATTAAAAGGGTGGAAAGGTCAGTATGATCGATGGTCTCTTCGGTCCCAGTTTCATCTGATCGAATGATGATGATAAAATCGGAATATTGTCGCATGATTTCCTTGAAATCTCCAGAATGCGGCGATGTTGACTCATCAGCATCATCATCATTTTCATTATCTTTCAAGGCTTGACTGTTGAACTCTTTGAGTTCTTTAGACAACTTGTCTGCCCTTTCGTTCAACCTCCGCAAATCCAAGTCTTCTTCACCACTCTCGCTGCCGCTCAATTCGACGATGCTAACTCCGGGTACAGCGGGCTCGACCGGGGGTACAAGCACAGCCCCTTCGTCAAGTTCCCCTGCTGCTGTCGAGGTCGTCTCCATGTAGCTGACCGTATAAACAGTCTCTGGCGACTCGCGAATAGTCCGCAAGTCAAGCTGAAAACGATTTTTCTCAAATGTCTTTTGAAACTGGTTGTCAAGCTGGACTTCAACTGACTTCGAGTTGGAAAGGCCACTGCTTACGTCGTATTCCTCGATCATAGTCGAGGATGCCGGAGCAGGATGACTGGGGCCGACGAGGCTGCTGAGGCCACAATAATCGACTGTAGTCCAGGATGTGGTGAAGAAAGTTGGACAAGGAACTGAGCGAGGCCGACAGAGAGAGTTCAAAGCCTTGCCAAGTCGATAAAGGCCAAAGAACTTCGCTTTCTCCCATTCTAAATGTCAAGTGTATATTTGGAAGCTTTTCTAGTAGTAGCATGAATATTGAATAATAAAATGATGATAGTTGATTAGTTGGCAAAGGACTTGCTTTGCTTTGCGCGAAGGCAAATCAGCATATCGACCCGGATTGGTGAGGTCTCGTCTTGGAAGTGTCTTCTACTATGGCGGTGACAACAAGAGGATCAACGTTGTTGCTGCTGCTATCGTTTTTGCCAGTGGCCTCAAACGACGACAGTCCTTGAGATACTGTTTCTTCCACTATCTCCTCGAAAATATTGTTCATGGTGGAAGGAACGCTGATCCCCATGTAGCCTCCCAGTAGGCTGATCGGACTTGGCTCCAGAGGACTTGGACTGAACACTTGAGTAGTCTCCACTGCCGAGTAAGAATTGTGTCGTCGTCTTGCATTGGGTACATTCAGCCTCGTTCGATGTCCAGGTCGAGATAGTCGTGATCGTCTCTGATGATGTTCCTTTTCAATTTGCATCATCTCGGATGATCCGTTGCTAAAGCTGTCGTAGCCAATATCCTCATCAAGGGTGGCGACAGCGGCGGAGATGAGCGGAACACTTTCGTTATCCTGGTTATCTTCTTCTTTATGGACTTGACTACGCTTACGATGCAAAATGAATGCGAGGCAAAGAAGCAAAACCGTCAATTGGGAAATGAGAACCAAAAGCGTGGAAGGACGGAAACCGTAAAAGTCGACAATCAATCCGGCCACACTAGGCCCAATAAATGCGCCCAAGGCAAAGGTGGCTGTCCACAATCCGGAGACTAAGGCGTAAGTGCTCAAATTGTCCGCAAATCCATGAGCGATGGCTTCTCGGTGAGCAGAAGAAAATCCGGCCACCAGTTCAGCGGCAAAGCCTACGCCATGAACTACTAAGGAGGCGATGCTGACACTTAAAATTGTGTCCAGAGGAATGAACGGAGCCGGACCAATGAAGACAAAAGAGATGATGATTAAAATGCTGCCAGCTGTAGTCACAAAGATCGGGGGCATTTTCTTGTCGCAGACGAATCCCCAGATCGGTGCACTGATCGCATACATTGCTCCGTTGACAACAAACATTGCGCCTGTGATTTTCAAAAAAGACATATTAGTAAAAAATATTAAACTTTGTTAAAAAGTTTGAAAATCTAAGAATTTTGAGAATCTAAGAATAGAATCTAAGCAAAATCGAGAAAATGGCCAAAGAACAAGAACAACAACAACAACAAGAATGTAAAGATGTAGAAGCGTAAAATTACGCGAATTGGAGAAAATTGCCAAACAAGAAATACAAAGATGTAGAAGCGCGAGCTCGCACTAAAAAAGAGCCAATTATGCAAACTGATACCAAAAAGGTCCACTAGAATCTCGTTAAAAAAAATATTACCGATTGTGATAGGCCTCAAATTAAATCGTCTGAGATGAGGTTCCAAGGTAGCCTGAATGAATCCAATGGTAACCGAAGCGCACAAAATACTGCAAGGAAAGATCAACTTTAGTTTCAATGATGTCGGCTAAATTACTTGATTAGAATCGAAGACTACCTGTAAGCCGACAAGGCGATCGAGGGAACTTTGAGAAGATCAAGCATCCCTTTTCTCCTCTCTTGGCCATTGTCTTCCTGTTGCTTTTCGTCATATTTTTTGGGCAAAACAAAATGTGTCAAAACGGCAGCTCCAATCAAAAGGCTGCCCAAAGTAACAAAGGGTAAGGAATAGCCTCCGACTTGATAAAGGGCACCTCCCACGGTGGGCCCGACAATGAGACCAATGCCAAAGAAAGTTTCTAGACAAGCAAACATAGTTCCCACCGCTTCAGGAAACTCTTTGGCAATGATGCTGAAGCTGGCCGTCAGAAAGCCCGAATTTCCCACGGCCTCCACGATCCTAATGACAAAGCTGAGGGCGATGAACCACTTGCCATTTTCAATGCGGTCCAAGAGCCCGAAAAGAACGGAACATATCCCCGTGGTTAGAATCCCAATGTTAAAGACTCGTTTAGCTCCGAAACGACTGAGGTTTTGGCCTAAGAGAGGACTGACAATGAAAACTGTCAGCTCAAAGATCCCGAAGACCAGGCCATACTCGGTGGCCGAGGCCCCCTTGGCCTCGGCTTCTTGTGGGTAAAAGGGGGCTTGCAAGGAAACGCAAATGGCAGAGCAGAAATCGGCCAAGGCAAAAACGGCGATGGTGATCCATTGTCGTTGGGTCAAACGCGAATAAAAGTCAGCAATGCCGGCAGTCATGTTGTCTCAGCTTCTTGATCCTAGCTACTGAGCAGATGGATAACAACTAAGAAATCTGTTTGTCCATCAGCTTGTCTCCAGCAGCTCATCCTGATCCCTCCTCGCATTCGCAGTCCAGTCGACGTTGTTGGAACTTCGCACGGTCAGCCAAAGATCACGTGAGGATTAAGTGAAGATCATCTAATTTCCGCCGCAATAGCATTGGAGGAGAATTGATGAAAAAGAATTCAAAATTGTCACTACCATTTTTTAAGAAATTGAACACCGGATGCTATAATTGACACATTTACGACAACTTCTGGTCTTGGTTTATGACTGTTTGGCATCTCTCATCATCAGCAAATGACGACGCGACTCTTAATCGCATTTTTCATCTAATGGACAATGGGGCGTCGAACAACAGCAAGAGTAGCAAGAGACGATCTGCTGATTTTAGGGGAAAAGTGTTGTAAAATGACCGAGGTGTGGCCAACAAGTATTGAAAAAAGACAATGCAACATTTTCTTGTGAGTTGGCCAGGAGTAGTTAGGGTGATCCGCTGCGTGGCCCATGACCTTCCGGAGCTACTTAGGTATCT
The DNA here is from genome assembly GCA_900157175.1 of Oithona nana. Lineage (NCBI taxonomy): Eukaryota > Metazoa > Arthropoda > Copepoda > Cyclopoida > Oithonidae > Oithona > Oithona nana. The sequence goes on from LT728069.1 coordinate 6,419, forward strand.
GAAATACGGTTCTGGAAATAAGCACTTATAGCAAAGTCACCCTTGTATCTAACACGTGTGTATTTCATGTGTAGAGGGCGCCTCTAAAATCTTCTTTTTTTAACGGTCATGAGGCAACTCAAACGAGTACAGATTGACTTGCGACAAACTGATTTTGGAATAAAATGTTTGCCTGTAGGACACAAATTGAGCGAGTACTGAAGCTTTGAAGTTTTCTAATACCAGAATTATAACATTTTCAAAAACTCAAAATCACTAATCAAAAATTCGGCGGGGACAAAGCGGGTCATGTCTATTTATGTCGTCAGAAACAATTCTTATGAAGCTATATATTGGTGTAAATTCTTATTAAAAGCGTCACCTAGTGGATTTTTTACACACTAGTTAGATCTAAGGGTGACTTTGCTATAGCTATAGNTTATGACCTCAGAAACAATTCTTATGAAGCGAAAAAAAAATATTTCAACCATTCTATTTAATTGGTGTAAAGTCTTATCAAAATGCGGCACCTAGTGGATTTTTAGTTAGATCTAAGGGTGACTTTGCTATAGCCGTGCAGGGTCTAATATGTATACACATCCGAACGTTATCGGCAATGGGACGGATCACCCTAAGAGTAAGTAGCATATCAGCGTCCTCCTGCCTCTGTTCTGTTCAAACAGACAACACGCTTTGTAGAAATGAAGTAGTGAAGACTTGAGGAGGCCAAGAACTCGATTTTCATTTTAAGGGGTCAAGCACCACTGTCATTCAGTGTTAGTAGATGTGGAGAAATGTTTTACAAGACACACTACTTTTTTAAAAGTACAAAAGTGTGCCAAGGATGGCTGCTTATCTCAAATTAGGCAGGGTGGAGGGCATTTTGTGATCGAGCTCATCAAATGCGATCTAAATTGCCATGCCTCCTCAAAGAAATATTATTCTGATATATAAGATTAGATACCCACGCATTCTTTTTCATTTCAATTTTCAAAGATTGCATTTGTCACAGCAGTCAGTATGTAGTAGTCGTCCAAGCAAATTGACCTGAACGGCGGAAAACCCTGACATTCTTTCTTTAGTTCACTTGGCTAAATCTGCAAGACGAAGAGGGGAAAGCCCAGAACAAGTACTTTAGTGTACGATACAAAGGAAAAAACAACATTACTTACAGCTTACGAACATATTGAATTTATGGGCCCGTTCCACAGCAATGAAGCTTCTTTGTCTTGGAGCCATCTCACTTTTTTCCCTTCACCTTTGACACATGAAATGATCATTGATGAATTTTTTAACGATTTTTTCATAGCCTTGACTATTGATCAAGTAATGAATAAACAAGTAGGTATCCCTGTCTAGCTACAAAGATCATCTCCACTACTTTTAAAGATGCGTAGCCGCGACATACAGGGAATCAGGTTTGGCCGCTTTATCATCACTGCACAATATGTCAAAATGGCGGTTGCTTGTTCAAAATACGAAGAAGAAGATTATTCCATCCTCATCAACTTTGAAGACGACTTTGAAATTTGGATGCCTCTTCACTGGATCCGAGTGGACGCAACAAGTTATAATTTACAAGGTGTGGAATGGATCTTTTCATACGTCAGAAACGAGAGTGGACCTTGATTGGGCAAGTATTGGACGTTATGCCATTTGGGGCTTTGCCATTTTCCCCCATATTCTTCGACGTTGGTACACCCTTTTAGATAAGGCAGTGGTGGGCAAAACGGTCTGGAAAGTAGCTTTGGCTAAAACAGCAGTGGATCAAGCCATCTTCCCCATTCCCATTTTGGGCTCCTTTTACGTCTTTTTGAGTGCTTTGGAAGGCAAAAACGACTCCATGGAAAGTCTCTTTGAAGAGTGTAACGTCAAATTATGGGCCACTCTTAAGGCTAGATACTGTTTCATGCTGCCAACACAGGTAATTCACTTGGAAAATGGGTGACGGCGCGTCGGCACGGCAGAATCAAAACAAAAGCGCTGAGCCATGCCGTGCCGCGCCGTCACCCACTTTTAAAACAAAACTTTGATAAAAAGTTGATTTTCTTTTTATAAGGGTTGTTGTTTTTTTGAGGAGGAGGTTTTTCTTTTGTCTAAATACGGCATTTAATTTTCAGTTCATCAACTTTATGGTGATAGCGCCCCAGCATCGTGTCATCTACGTGGGTTGCACGACTTTTATCTGGCTCAATGTGTTATGCATTTACAAAAGATTAGATATCAACAACTCGTTGTTTCATAAATAATGCGTGGGTCAACTCCCTTGAAGACTTTCTTTTAATAGGTTTTGTAGCGAATGAAAAGGTTTGGTTTGGTGAAAATATGGGTCCAATTGTTGGCGGACCTGGATGATATGGTTGACCAGGGTTGGTATGTCCTGTTTGGGCGCATTGGGCATCCGCACCATACGGTTTTCCAGGTGTACTATGATATAGTGATTGGCATGCAATTTTTGCTTCAAGACTTCTTTGGCTCTTTGACAGATGTGAAACGAGGCTGTTTGTACAGCTTTGTCAGCCATTGTATGTAGGTCACGCAGAAAGTCTTCTTCAAATTTGTCCATATCAACGGCAGCTTGGCATTTGTCGCATACCCAAGTGTCAGCGCTCATTTGAGGTAGCATCATTCCTTCACATTCGTCACATTTTATGGCACTATAGTAAGACCCTCCTTCTGTAGGGTCGGAACAAAGTCGACAGTGACAAGTGAAATTCCATTTTTTCAGCAGAATTTGATTCCTTGACACAACACCTATGAAAATTTCCAAGTCGCAAAATAAGAATTTTGAAAAAAAATTTGGCAAAAAATTCGTCATATTGAAGGGAGGTTTTGCACTGTTTTGTTAGAATGTAAACAAACTTTCACGATTTTTTCGGTGTCCCAAAGAAAATTTCCAAGTGGCAGAATAAGATTTTTGAAAAAAAAAATCGTCAAATTGAAGGGAGGTTTGCACTGCTTTGTTAGAATGTAAAAAAACTTTCACGATTTTTTTTTTTTTTTATTTTAGTGGTAGATACATAGCACTGCTTAGCTAGAGTGTAAACAAACTTTCACGAGTTTTTTCGCTTTTCGTAAAATTTAGTGATTTTTTGCTAAATTCCTGTCCCAAACTTGTTGTGACACCTGGTATGTTTGTCAAAGTCACCGTATTGTGTTGGCAACTGTGATTGAGCATGGCATATTTGGGAAAGAGTCCCATAATTTCCTGGCCTTCCTCAATAGAGATTGAGAGTGTGTTGGTCAAAAGAATGCCTAAGGCTTGACGAATCTCCTCTCTTTCCAGTCTGGTCATTTCATGAAGTGGCTCAATGACGTACTTTTCATGCAATTTCCACGATAATGGATCACATTTCTGCCGCAATTCAGTGTTGTGTTGGAGATTTTCGAGCCTCAAATCAGCATTGGGATGGCGCGTCCTCAGGAGAAGTAGGAGCCTCAATGGTGTTACCCACGAGTACACTGGATTAGGTTTTTTGTAAAATATTCTGGCAGAATGCAAAATGAATGAAAATCTTTGAAAGTCACTTAAAAATGTCTTGTAAAATGCGTAGAATAACTGTATAACATGAGTAGTGCCACTTATTTTATACCTTTTTTGCCAGGTTAGTATCTTTAGTTAACATCAGAGGCGCTGTTCAACGTTTTTCCAAAAGAGATCAGAAGTAGTGACGCGTAAAGGGAAACAGCTGACAGTGACGTCACAAAACCAAACTTCTTCTTATGTGTTTTTACTTCTGTTCTCTTTTGGAGTACCTCTGATGTTAGCTAAAAATACTAACACGGCAAAAAACGTTTAAAAGAGTGGCGGGAAAACATTAGTGGCACTACTCATGTTATATAGATATTCTAGTACAAAGGTTAGACTTGGCTAACTTACTGGCAACGAGAAGGGTCGTGGGACTGGGACGTGATGACATTTGCCTGCTTCTTCTCCTGTGACTTTTTGATCGTTCGACATTCTAATTGATGCCAGCAGTCTTTGTTGTTCCCCTCCTCCCCATTATTNGAAACAGCTGACAGTGACGTCACAAAACCAAACTTCTTCTTACGTGTTTTTACTTCTGTTCTCTTTTGGAGTACCTCTGATGTTAGCTAAAAATACTAACACGGCAAAAAACGTTTAAAAAAGTGGCGGGAAAACATTAGTGGCACTACTCATGTTATATAGATATTCTAGTACAAAGGTTAGACTTGGCTAACTTACTGGCAACGAGAAGGGTCGTGGGACTGGGACGTGATGACATTTGCCTGCTTCTTCTCCTGTGACTTTTTGATCGTTCGACATTCTAATTGATGCCAGCAGTCTTTGTTGTTCCCCTCCTCCCCATTATTCTGGCTCCTCATAGATTTGCAACAGTTTGCACAAAGTTGAAAACCGCATCCTCTGGGACAAAATCCGCCGCTACTATTGCCGCCAACCAAAGAGACATTGCACTCCAAACAAATGGGAACAGAAACGGTGAAGGGCCCGACGACACACGCCGTATCCGTCAGGATGGTTTGACCTTCTTCGATGTCCTCCAATGCCACCAGAAACCGGCCTTGCTCTAAAGATTCTTCGACTTGAAATGGGACTGCCATTATCGCCTCTTACAGATCTGCAGTTTATGTCATTTTAAAATCATCCTTTCTTTGTGGCTTAGACGGATCATCAAGTTGTGCTCATGCTCCTGCTCGTGTGAACCACCAGTCTTGAGATAGACCAAGACAATGGTTTACATATATTTTACTTTGGGGAGGGAAAAATGAGATGATGACTCTACTACTACCTTGACATGAAGACGATAACCACCACTCCCCCTTATCCCCGTGGAAAAAAATAGTCGTTTAAAGAGGCTCACATTGTTTAAGAATTACTCAAAATGTCCCATTTGAATTTTTTAATTTTGGCACTTTCCACCCATTTTTGTCTTATTAAAACTGACCTGTCCGGTAACACTGTTTGACCGCCAGGTTCAGGTTTTCAAAAACTCGCCAAAATGGACCATTTTTAATTGAACTTTTGTCCACTCAAAATGTAAACGTAGCTGGCTTCGCTCGCACTATTGAATGAGACTTTTCCTGTGGTTTTCAAACACCGTGAGGCTGTTACGTCGACCTTGGAAATGGGAAAAATGAGCAGTAAGGTGAAGAAGGGCGTGGTATTTGTGCACTATTGTCAGCGCCTACTGTTTCATTAAACTGTACGAACTACGAAGATGCACAAAGCGATTTTTTTTTCTTCCTTTGCAACCCGCCGTTTGCCGGTCAGATTTGCCCCCTCGTCCTCGCCTCGGCGGTGCTAGCGAGAGAAGCAAAGTTGGACAAGCAATCTAATAGTTACAGGGTGGTCCAGCAAGTATTAGATAGTGAAAATCTCCAAGTTGTGCGAAATTAGAATTTTTTTGTCGAAAAAATATGTGAAATTGAAGGGAGAATGTCAACAAACTTTTTTTTTTCGCCTTCTTTTTTGTTAAAATTCCTGTCTAAAACTTGTTGGGACATCCGTTAGGATGCCACGGTGTCACTGAATGATGTGAGGAGCACAAGGATATCTTTATTTTCCAGAAATTTGCTAAAAATCACCAGCCGTATCTTTTCTTGGGCAGCTTAGGAGGAGGTGTATGGCAGACCTTACGAGCGACTTTCTCAGGGTAGTCTTGGCAATGCTCGTGGGGAACAGAGACACATTTTTGGTGAGGTGTTTCCACAGGCACCTTTCGTGGTACTTGGTGACAAGAGGGCACGGCCACTTCGTGGCATTCAGTATGATGGACGGGGCGGAGGGTATCCACACAGTGGGTTTTGGGTACCTTCACGGTGTTGGAAAATAAAAGAAAAAGTCTCATTCAACTTTGCGAGCGAAGCCAGCTACCTTTACATTTTGAGTGAATAAAAGTTAATAAAAAAGGCCAAAAATGGTCCATATTTGGCGAGTTTTTGAAAACCTGAAGCTGGCGGTCAAACAGTGTTACCAGACAAAATGGAAAATGCCAAATTTCAAAAATTACCTTGTTGCAATGAGGAACGGGGGTCTTGACCGGTACTTTGTGGCAAACTTTGTCGGTGATGATTTTACAGGCCGGGCCTGCAGGAGGAGCGTATCCGTGATGGCCATACCCATGGTGACCTCCATACCATGCATCAGCTTTGGCCTCGGCCTCAGCTTCACGTCTCCACCGATGGCCATAGGATCGCCCGTAGGCGTAATGACCGGCGTAGGGGTGGTGGTAAGCCGGGTAAGAAGGCTGGCAGACCTTCTTTTCCACGGGTTTACATTCCTCTGCATAGGAGATTTTAATGTCGGTACGACATATTTTTTCGTAGCTGGTGTGGCACTCTTTGTCAGGCACCTATGAAAAATGCACAAAGATAACCTAAAGCACAAAAATTGTAAGAATTTGAATTTCCCGCACTTTTTGACAAGTATGCAAATTGACAAATAAATATAAAACCGAAAAAGTGCGGGAAATTCAAATGATTCTAATATTGTTAGTTAGTATCACAATTTCTTACATTCTTTGTGCTTTAGCAATTATTTATTCCCGATGAAATCTGGGCTTACCTGTTTCACAACCGGATGACACTTTTTTTCTGCCACCGTTTTGCAGACTTCATCGTATTCGGTTTTGTACGACACTTCGATTTCCGTCCGACATTCTTGTCTGATATAAAGCAAAGAAAAAGTAAAAATTAGAATCGTCACTTGTAAATTGTTCAAATATCAAATATGATATAACTTACCTATGCTCAACCTCACAATGAGTTTTGGTCACCACCTACGAAAAAATAAACCTGTAGAACACATCACAGTGGACTAAATACCCAAAAGTGCCAAAGTGTAGACATTGCATGTTCGCGCTTAAAAAAGTTTGAAAAAGCTATTTAACACTGGCTTAACGTATCAATAAAATTCATGGTTCTAATGAATTTCACCAATTTTGACCTTATTGTGGTTGTTGAGGTAGTATACCACTAGGATGCATGTACATGACATTTTGGGTCCATACTAAGAAAAGCGTAAAATTACGCAAATTGGAGAAAAATGCTGAACAACAACAAGATTTTAAAGATGTAGAAGCGCGAGCAGTTTGAGCTCGCGCTTAAAAGAAATATCAGAACTTTCGCTGGTTTTTTTGGTAATATTTAAAAAAAAGTCAAATGCTTACGTCGTACTCAACATGACATATGGGCTTAGGCTCGGGTATGGGCTGAACCAGTAAAGGCCTCTTTTCGTGGTAATAGTCTGCAGGGTCCCCTGCCACTAAGGCCAGAAACAAGCCTAAAAGCAACACCTGGATAGGACCAGATGGACAAAATGTTACTTTAACCAATTGACAATCTCAATGTGCAGCCTACCTCGTAACTCCTTGAGCCCTGCTTTGTCATGATAGTCTTTGCTGGCGGATCCCCAAAGAGTGGATGCGCTGCATCCTTCCATGCAAAGTTTATATAGTCTCTCATCACCAGCGAACGATGCAGCAAGAAAAATGCGCGCTTGATAATTGACTTTAGAAGTTCAAAAGTTCTCCTCAATGGTTTAATGAAAAGTGCAATTTTGTAATTGAATACGACGATGATGAAACTGGAATCTGCATCAGTATTAATCATCTCCTCCTTAGCAGACTTGTTCAAGATACTAGTATCTAGATAAGATAGTTTTCCAAAAAAGTATCTAAATAGATGATCTAGATAAAGATACTTCAAGATACTTTTCCCAAAAAAGTATCTAGATAAAGATAGTCTAAGATACTTTTTCGATAGTTTTACATTTTACATTTACAGCGAAGTTAACTTTGATTTTATACCATTTGG
>LT728069.1:14380-47194 GCA_900157175.1 Oithona nana
TATCTAGATAAGATAGTTTTCCAAAAAAGTATCTAAATAGATGATCTAGATAAAGATACTTCCAGATACTTTTCCCAAAAAAGTATCTAGATAAAGATAGTCTAAGATACTTTTTCGATAGTTTTACATTTTACATTTACAGCGAAGTTAACTTTGATTTTATACCATTTGGGAAGTGTATGTATTTTGATACCAGGGGTTCATAAAAGCATTTTGATGCGTCAATTATGAATTTTATGGCCAATAAATTTGAAAAAAAAAGTATCTAGATACTTATCTTGTCTTTTATCTAGGTAAAGATAATTGAACAAGTCTGCAGACTTTCTTTCAATCTCTAACATGTCTCTAACTAAGTTTTTTTAAAGCCATAAACGCAAACTTTTGCCTGTGGCACGAAACCTCGAAGTCCTTGCTCAATGCAATAGAGCACAGCCTAGTACTGCAGCAGCAGCAGTCCTAGCTGAAGCTCTCCTCCGTGGTAACGTCGTGCCTGTGCTGCTTGTACGCAGGCTTGAGCAGCAGTCACTACTGTAGCTGTGGAGTTAGTTGATCGGAAGAAGATTACTGGAAAAGTCCAGCATTACTAGCAGGTGCAAAGGGTGCTGCTATCGTGAGGTCAAGACTTGTCAGTTAGTGGTTAGAGGCAGCAGCCTGGTGACAGCCTGATCATCATCATTCCCGATGAAGAAGCAGTAGTCTCAAGCCTTGGACTCCTGTCATTGTCACATGATGATGTGACATGACAGCAGTGCGTTATGGCCAATACCAAGTATACTCATGCCATCGTCTCTCGCGTCCCCGAGATCTACGCTAAAGAAGCCACAGTAATTCAGTCTTGTCAAAATGACACTGTCACATTTGACATTGACTAATTCTAATTTTTCTTGTTCTCTCTTCAGAAAATTGACCTTTTAGAGACTAGGAAGCAGCATGCTTGTCTAGTCAATGCCGTCCGCAGTTTAGGCCTAGATGTGCTTGAATTGCCTCCTGATGAGTCTAATGCGGCCTCCGTGTTCACGCAAGACTTGGCGGTGGTGGTGAACGGAATTGCTTTGATGTGCCGTCCTTCCTCTTATGGTGAGGGTAAGTCCGCTAGCCAAGTGCGTCAGGTCGAAGTGGACACCATGCGAGCGGTGCTCAAAAAAGAACTCAACCAAACAATTGTCGACCCGCCTTGGACAAACAATGCGCTTTTATCTGGATCGGATGTGCTTTTCACGGGTAGGGAGTTTTTCGTGGGGCTCTCGGATCATACCAATATGGAAGGGGCTTTGGCTGTGGCCTCCACTTGGCCAGAGTACCCATGTACTCCCATTAAAGTAAGATACCAGCTGTCCCAACAAGTTTTGGATAGGAATTTAGCAAAAAATCTCCTAATTTCAAGAAAAGCAAAAAAAAAACCTCGGCAAAGTTTGTTTACATTCTAGCTAAGCAGTGCAGATCTCCCTTCAATTTGACGAATTTTTTGACCGAAAAAATTTCAAAATTCTAATTTCGCTTAGCAGATTTGAGATTATCACTAAAACTTCTAAAACTTGTGGGGACACCCTGTAGGTACCCAGTTTCTTTACAAAATATCCATTGTAGATTGATGGACCATTTAGTCTCAAGTATTTCCTCAACATGGCTGGGCCTGATGTGATTTGCGTTGGATCCTCTGGGGCGGCTCAAGTCGTCCTCAAGAGGGTGGAACGCGAGGCCAGTCAACGCTACCAAACCTTGACTTTACCGGAGGATGGGGCGGCTGGATGCATCTTTGTCAACGGGACGCTGGTGCACCGAAGCAAGGAAGAAACGCCTAAATGCGAAGCGGTAATGAATGAATTTGCAGACTTGCCAAACTGAAAGATGAATGAAGCAATCTTCTATTTTTACACTACTCTTCAGATTTTTTCGGCCAAACTCAATTATCCTCGTCAATCGGTGACTTTGTCGGAGTTCTCTAAGGCACATAAGCCCAATGTCAGGCCGATGTCCTCCATGTTCCTCCTCCTGCGAAAGTCCAAACATGTCAAAAGGCTTTAAAAACTACTCGACTAGAAAACTACTTTCTCCTGCCAATTCAGTATCGACTTCATTGTCATGGATAATATGGAGCCGTCTAGTCCCAAGCACCACACCTAATCCCTTTCAACGTCCATTATTATGCGTTGGTGTACACGACAAAGAGACGCAATATTTCACCCTTTTCAAAGCCAAGCAGAGAGGAGGGTAAAAGAAGAATGAATGAAATACTTTGGATTCGCTTGGCAAACCGAAATCAATTTGTGATTTCCCCTCATCATCAAGAGATTGGCTATATCGAGGGGATTTGTAATTAGTTGGACCCTCCGTGCGTGTAATAATGATAATAAGAACAATAATAATGAAAGAAGGAAAAGACGGATCAACTCGCACATTGTTTGAAAATGACTCAAAATGTCGCATTGGAATTTTTGAATTGAGGCATCTTCCACCCATTTTTGTCCTATTAAAATTAACCTGTCTGTTGGCACGGTTTGACCGCCAGCTTCACGTTTTATAAAAACTCGCCAAAATGGAGCATTTTTTGGCATTTTGAATAAACTTTTGTCCACTTGAAATGTAAACTTTAGACTTTGAATGAGACTTTTTGTGTGATTTTCAAACACTGTGATCAACGCTGGATATAGAGTCTTGTTCTATTCAAAAATACTATAGGTTCAATGTTACAATTTTCCCACATGATACACTTTACAGAGGGAAAATTAACGCAGGGAAGTATGTATGTCGTCAGTTGGATATTATTATGGGCCCCCCTCTTTCCCCCTCATTCACTGCATGCCGCTGCTGCCCTGGTGTACATAGTAGTAAATGAATTCAAATTGAATCGTCAGGAGTTACATTGATGATGATGTTTGCGGCGGCGGTAGCAAAGAGACAATTTCGCTACGTTGATATGTTGTTACAATAGAGAGATGGGGGGAAAAATGGAATTGGGTCCATTTACATTGAACGAGAGATTCATCTTTGTCATAGTCGGTCTAGTATTATTATTAGGACTTACTTAGGAGGAGGATAAAGATTATTATTTGCCCCCTGCTGCCTTCTTGGTTTTAAAAGTAATATTTTCTTATATGGAATGTCAATGTACATGCCTAATTACGAGATGCCTTCTTCTCGTCTTGGCAATGAAGGTATCTGCACACATTGTTTGAAAATCACCCAAAATGTCTCATTTGAATGTTTAAATTGTGGCATTTTCCACCAACTATTGTCCTATTAAAAGTGACCTGTCTGGTAACGCTATTTGACTGCAAACTTGGCGTTTTCAAAAACTCGCCCAAATTGAGCATTTTTGATTAACTTTTGTCCAATGCTCGCCATGTTGAATGAGACTTTTTCTGTGATTTTCAAACACCGTGTATCTGCTAGTAGTCCAACAAGGATGGAGAAGGAGTGAGTGAAAGAGAGTAAGAGGGAATAATGGTAATCGAAGCACCAAGTATGTATGTAGGAGTACGTTTTGTAAAATGTCCTGTAGAGCAGTAATATAGTACTAGGAGGGTTTGCCAATAGTAATCAACAAGCAGACATCTCTTTGAATGACGTGGATCTCATATAAAGGACAATGTTAAAATATAGAAAGGTGACTAAAGCACAAAAGATATAAGAAATGGATTAGAATAATTCACTTCAAATTCAAATTGTTCAAATTTTGTTATTTAGTATCAGCATTTCTGACATTTTTTATGCTTTAGATGACGAGGTGAGTAAACGACGTGTCTTCATCATCCGGATTCAACGCGGATTCGGAGATTATTGAGGAGTATTCTGCTTCTTCTGCTTTTTTTTAAGGTGTAATGTCCTGATGGAGCTCTAAAGGATTACTAATTATGAAGAAGGGGAAGCGAAGTGAGGTATGCATACTAATTGAGCACCGTAAGTACTTGTCAAGCTTGTCTTGGCTCTAGTAATAATGCTCGTACGCAGGTTCCATGTACGATTGCGAGCTGGCCAAGCTTGACTGATGCTGGTGGTACATCGACTCGGCGGCGATCAAAGCGTCGTCGACGTGTTGGTGGTGATGCTGGCCACCGCTGCTGGCACCGCTGAGGCTGCCTCCCATTGCAGTTTGGTGGTAGGCGGTGTAGGTGGGATAGTGATCGTGATGCTGGGAATGCTGCTGCTGCCGCCGATGGTGAAAAGGTGGTTGGCTGCTATGACTATGGGAGTGAAGCAGTCGTCAGTCAATTTCCGCACAATCCACAAAGAGGTGACGAACATCAAGTTGAGCGGCCAGATCCAGAGCATATCTCTGCAGAGTGGGATTTTCGATGATATCCAATTCAGGCAATGCAGGCTGACAAGAGGGATGAAATCCGGCGCGTCCACGAAAGCTGCGATGAGCTCGGAGGACACAGGCGCTGAAGACGTGCCGACACATGACCAGTCTCAAAAAATCGTCGCCCATGAAATACAAAAACGACGAGTCTGAAAAAAAGAATGAGAATTGAGCTGATTTACAGTTTGAACTTTATCATTTTTATTAGACAATGCCTACCTACTCCTCGCGTCCTTGTCAAAAGCCTGGATGCTTCGGTGAGGAAGCGGTCGATGTAGGCGAGGCACTTGTCCCACATGTGGATGGGAATATCGACAATGTTTGTCACAAAACAGAAGGCGGAGAGAGGAGAATGCAAGAAGAGGGTGTAGAGACTCCCTTTGTGAGCGTTGTCTGTAATGAGAAGTTTGGAATACAATGTAATTATAATGTAATGTAATAATACCTCGAAAAGACGGTGGCACTTCTTGTGGGGACATGAGCACAACCAAAGGCTGGTCAAAATGATGGGGAACATTGGCAAAGGCCGAACTATTGTCGGAGTCGACGACGAGAAATGTGGGCCGGCGAGTGAAAGGCTGCAAGTCTCCCGGATACAGACAATTGGGTTCCTTGGTGTGCGGAGTCAACTTGCTGTTGATGATGGACTGCAGTTGCTCGTAGTCCCTCTTGCTGGAAAGGAGGACGCCCCCCAGGTCATAGCTCAAGTCTTCCGGGGCGGGTTTGGTGGAAAAGCATCCGTCTCCGGAAATGTAGAGCATCAAGGCTCCGTTGGCCGGCAACTCTTTTTGGCCGGAGGCTAAGAAGACGGAAAACTGGGAGACGGTGGGCTTGTACAGCAAATATTTGTGCGGATTTTCCCGCTTAGGGCCCATCCCGCCGCAAGCCGGACCACCCCCCGCTCCGGCGCCGGCGGCCCCATTTTCCAGGGGATTTCCCGCCAGCGGCCCTGGCGCCGCTCTTCCCCCCGGGGCCGGGGAAGCGTCGTAGAGTTGGGATATCATGTCCTCCTGAGGCTCTCGCTCCAAGGTCTGCAGCATGCGAAACATGTCCAGCGTCAGCTCGGAGAATTTGACTTGATCTGAGGAAGCACCAACGATGAGCACCTCTTGCAAAGACAAGGTCATCATGGGGGACTTTTCCACGGGAGGCGTGATCAAAGGGTTGAGCCGGTGAGAAAGAACGATGCTGTTGGAGTCAGAGTCCAGAACGTTGACCACGGTGTCGGCCTCAATGAAGGACTTGATTTCGCTGAGAACCAGAGACCACTCCAATTGATCCTCAGGCTCGTAGGTAGCGGTGTATTCGTCAATGTGCTTGGCCAACTCCCTCACCAAGTCCCGCACCAGTTTCATTTTCTTGAGCAATAAGCAGACCACAATAAATCGAGCATAGTAACGCAGCTTTTTCACCATCAAATCCGGCCTGAATTAATAACCATTAGAACAATAAATAATGCATCTTTCTTTCTTTCTTTCTTTCTTTCTTTGTAGTGCTGTACTATATACATTACCTTTGTAGCTCATAACGGTCTTCCCGCACGGCCCTTGAGTAGTAGGATCGACCTCTGATGGCCGCGTAGAAAGAAAATGCCTCGTTCAGGTAATTGGTCTCACTGGTACGCAAGCTGGAAGATCCCAAAAGTTATACGCTTCATCAATAGTTGATACATACATACCAGGTGTCCCAACAAGTTTTGGACAGGAAGCGAAAAAAATCGTAAAAGTTTGTTTACATTCTAGCTAAGCAGTGCAGATCTCAATTCAATTTGACGAATTTTTTGGCCGTAAAAATTTCAAATTTCTAATTTCGCGCAAATTTGAGATTTTTCCTCTAAAACTTGTTGGGACACTCTGTAGATAGAGTAAACTTACTAGTAGTGGTAGTAGAGCTGGCCGATTTTGGAGGCAATCTCTCCTATTTGCCAACGCTTTAGACCGTAGCGGCCATCGAGGATGGCCCGATGCTGCTGCTGAAACTTCCACAACTTGGTGTAGATGTCGAAGGTGCGACCAAAATAGGCCTGCCATTGCTTGTGGCCGTATTGGGGCAAATCACGGAGGCCGTTGAACAGTTGCTTGGACTTTTCTAGCAGATGGCAGAATTCGCTGACAACTTTTCGTTCTTCTTCGGACATCACAGCTGAGCAGGCCAAAGAGGGGTTGACAGGCATGACACCTCCGGGGGTCAGGGCATTTATCAGCCCGACAGCGGCGGAGTTGGATGCCATCAGGTCAGCCGTAGGATCCAGCAAATCGTGAGCTAACGGGGGTACAGCAGGAGGAGCTGGCAGCTGGCAAGATACATTGTGCATTAAGTGATCGTAGATAGCCAGGTCGCTAGTGTCGTCGTCGTACAAGTTGCTTGTCAAAGAAGAAGTACCTTTGACTACAGTAGTTGTTTCGCCAAAACGAACAGAGCTGACAGAATAATAACGACAGAATTAGTAGGAGTACAGTTTGACATCCCTCATTCACTTACCCCGGACCGCGTCTGAGCGGTAAAGGTGGCGGATGTCACGAGCTCAAATCATGTCCGTTCACAATCTCTGTGGATTGGGAGAGGCCAAAGGAGGCCAGCTGATCAGCATGTGCCGATGAACTTCGCATTGTAAGTCGACTGGCTCATGGAGCGATAAATGAGTTGCCCCAGCTTGTCACAGGGGATAGCGAAAAAAAGGCAAGCTTGTGTGCGTTCTCGTCGTAGTCCTCGTCGCTGCTGTCGTCGTCGTCGTCATCGGTGAACAAGACACCCTATCTAGCTTTCGCTGCTTCCTTCAGTGGGGGCAGTAGCAGCAGCAGCGTCAACGAATCGACACGTCATGTGTAAGGGGAAATGCAGAGGCCTTTTCGTGTGGCCTTAACTCAGTAGTAAGAAGGAGTAAGAGAAACTGGAGGTAGAAAGGAGCAAGCAACTGCTGCTACTGCTGCTGCTGCAGTAGCTGCAAGTCAAGCTCGAGCAGCTGACAGCTGGCCTAGAGAAAGCTCCTCCTCCTCCTCCTCCAAAGTTGCCCCAGGGACCAATGCAACGTCTGACTGGCACGCCACCACTGAAGACTAGAAGAGGACGACGGATCGACTTCATTAATCGCTTCTTCATTTGTATGCACTCGACAATTAGTTTCCCCTAGGCTGTTTATGTATGTATTCCCCTTGCTCCGGTTCTTTCTTCGACACTTACTTGAATCTCCTGAGGAGGGGGGACGAAAGAAAAAAAAAACGTTAGAAATAACGAAAAGTTTGCGAATTGTTATATGATGATGAGGCTTGATCGCTGTATTTCAAAATTTCCGCCGCTTAAGTATATCTGGTTTCCAATTGACCGGATGGCTGTCTTCGGTTGCGGTCTCGTCCTCTTTGTATACCTTGATGGTTTTGTCAGCCTCGCAGGTGATGAGTCGAGTTCCTGATTGGTCAAAAGTCATGGAGAAAATGCCTCCTTCGGAATCTAAAGAACCAGGCTGGACAGGAGCCTGGAGCCTTTGAAAGTTGTAGCCCGTTTTCCAGTCCCAGAAATGCATTGTGCCATTATCTGCTCCGGAAACCAAGACACCGTCCGAGTTGGCTGCCATGCAATTAATAATTGCGTTGTGACCGGACAAATTCTGAATAAAGTTCCCTTCGGGGCATTTCCACTGCTTGATATTGTCGGGAGAGGCCGAAGCAAACATGTACAACTTGGGATGTAAGACCACAGAGCGGACACTTTTCTTGTGATGGGTCAGGGTGCACATGGACTTGCCCGCCGCCAAATCCCACAATCGCACAGTTTGATCGTTGGATCCTGTAAAGAAGAACATATTCCAAAAATAAATACCTCTTAGCTTGTACTATCTAAATGTACTAAAAAAGTACTACTCACCGGTAATGATTTGAGGATCGGTGGCTTGGCACACGACAGAGCCAACAGTGGATGTGTGCCCCGTTAAGGTGTGTATATTCACTTTGGTTCGCATGTCCCAAACACGAGCCGTAGAGTCTCTACCACAACTGACCAGTACATCAATTGTTGGATGCAAGGCCAAATCGTAAACGGCCGACAAGTGACCGTGGTAATGACGAATCACTTTGTTGTACTCCAAATCCCAGCACTTGACTTGCCTGTCCTCGCCACAGGAGAAGAGATAGGGTTGTCTTGGGGAGACTACTAAACCTCGAACAGTAGATACATGACCGGTTAAGGAAAGTTTTAATTTGCCAGAAGCCAAGTCCCAAATTTTAATGACGCGGTCGGCAGCACCAGTGCAAAACCACTGGTTTCCTGGTTCGACTGCAACACTACGCACCCACCCAGTATGTCCTGAAATCACTCTGTACAACTTCCACGGAGCGTGCCAATTTGGCTTGGGCATTGACATATTCATTGCTTTTCTGGTCTGCAATTGATTACCACCTGCAAACAATTTTTCAAATCGACTATTAGTAAGTACTAAGCCAAATATGTCGAATTGAAAAGAAGAACCTGCCTGTAAAAGCCACGAGCTGACCGCCACTTGAAGAGGGATTACCACTTGATGGTGAAGCCATCATTGAATTTTGCTCGGCATTTTCAGCCGATGGTGCACCATCATTTTGTATACTGTCAGAAAGGATGGCATCGGGTCGGTTCTCGTAGGCACGTCTACGACTCTTTTCTTGTTCAGCGTTATGAACTAGATGTGCTCCATAGTAGGCTTTAGCTTTGATTCGCTTGATGAAGGAGTCCATGTCTTTGTCAGCTTCAGGAAGATTGCCTTGGTCGGAAATAAACATTTCATGGGCTCTTTTTTGAGAACGGAATACTAGTGTATGCACTGAGTGCTTGGTCACTTCTTCGCTGCCCGGCGGCATCTTTATCTTGAAATGCTAGTCTTTGGTCTCACTTATTTCGTAAAGAGTGCTTGAATTACACCCGAGGAAGAAGAGAACGTTTTTACTTTTTTCGACTTCGTTCGATTTCGCCGAAAAATAATTGTTTGGATTTTTAACAGCAACAGCGTTTCCAGATAGTACATAAATAAAGCAGCTTTTGGAAATCGAAATGGCAAAATTGACACCGTACAAAATTTCTTTCAAATGCTGTGCTAGTTAAGGGCTCGAAAAATGGACTTTAAAATCATTTATTCATCTCCGATAACAAAGAGTCATTACGACGATGAGGCTAGCCTTGTTTCTACAATTGTTCAATGACCTTTATCCTTGGGTGCTTCGCCGGCCATTGAAGCGTTTTGGATCTTCCAGAAGAAGGGGATATTAATAAGGGCACCAGCGACCAGACATCTGTAGAAAGAAAGAAAAAATGATCATGATGACTTTTCAATTAAACATATGAATGTCATGCAACTTACTTCACCCACCAGGAGTTTTGAAAATGAAACTTGTAAGGAAACTGCAT
This sequence comes from Oithona nana, assembly GCA_900157175.1. Lineage (NCBI taxonomy): Eukaryota > Metazoa > Arthropoda > Copepoda > Cyclopoida > Oithonidae > Oithona > Oithona nana. Next base: position 24,057 of record LT728069.1, read on the forward strand.
AATCTGCGCCCCCAGGGTGTAAGGGTATGGAAGGGGTCGGCTAGCAACAGCTTTAGACAATTTCTACAATTCAAGAACAAGATTAGCAATTTGTCATACTCTAAATAAGAGAAACCAAGCCGTTCTTACCATTTTGATTTCGTTAAGTTTTCAAAGTTTTCTTTTTTGGCAGCGCAAAGATGGCTGTAGCTGCTATTTCGACAGCAGAGTCAATCCCCTTGATTTGGCGGAAAATTTAGTCGCCTGCCGCCTCGATAGAAAAAGAAAAAGTTTAGAAAAATATTTCGTGGAAATACTTTGATATGACAATGTATCCTTGAATAATTTTTGTATCAATACTTTTGGAGGATTTTTAATGATAGATTACATAAAACGCCTTAAAAAAGTTGCTTCGCAGGATGATATCGGAACATCTTCAAAATTTTCACGAAACCTTGATCATTTTAAAAAGATTTTGAAAAACATAAAACATATAGTATTTTGACACATTTTCGGTATTTTCGATATTTTCTGCAATTCTTTTCTCTTAGTTATGTGTCATTGTATTTCTAACCAAGAAATAAAGTAATCTAAATATGTTTATATTTTCTGACCTTGGAATTTTGTCGTTTGATGAAACAGTTTGGGAATTTTCTCCATTTGGATGTAGCAGTGCGGAACTAAGGAGTTGCCATTTTTGCAAGAGGCAAGGCTAAACAGATCCTTCCAAGTTCCAATGAGGAGATGATGAGAAAAAGGCGTCCTTCTGATTGATAATAGCGCGGTAGAGACGACACACGCAGCAGGCACATTTCATAAATAGAACTTGCACTTAGTTGCAATCCTTGCTCCTCAATGGAATCATCTCAAGAGTGTTACATCCAAGTCGAGTGCTGTTCCTTTACCGACCAACTGCTTGAAGATCCACACGAGGAACAGATTAAGGAGCAACAGAAGCATGACTTTGCCAAGAAAGTGGCCAAATTTCAAAGGAGTGAGTGTGGTGGGGACCAAGACGATGGAAAATTAGCTGTTAAAGGTAATTTCCTCCCTAGACTACATTCTAACACAGTGAAGAGGAAAATCACCTAAAAATGTCTCATTACGCGGCGACAAATGCCAAAAAATGGACAGCAGAGATAAGTTGAAAATTAACGTAGCAATCGCATTTGGAGTGTTGCCAAATGATACTTTTTGGGGTGATTTTCAACCACTGTAGACTCTAGTACGTACCTGGTGTCTTGACAAGTTTTGGACAGGAACTTTGTTAGAATTCTCTAAAAAAAATTCTCGTGAAAAATTGTTTACATTCTAGGTAAGCAGTGCAGATCTCATTTCAATTCCGCGATTTTATATTTTTAGAAAATACATATTTCAAAATTCCAATTTCGAGCAAATTAAAAGTTTCCCAACCAAAACTTGTTGGAACACCCTGTAGTACGGCAGCAGTAATGAAAGTGGTTGATGATGACTGCTTGCTTATTGCATTATGGAGCAGTCTGTGAAGAAGCAACCTGCACCGCAATGTAAATTTTGCTTGGACAAAGCACAGATGACTTCCTTTTTGCTTCTTGCTTCATTACTTAGGCGAAGACCAGGGCTACGTGATGAACAAGGCCAAAATGTTTGACCGCTTTGCCGCGCTGACTGAAGAGGCTAAAAGGAAGGCTTCGAAAAAGAGGCTGGATTACGAACGGAGAAGATCGGTGTTCGAACACCACTATCATGGGACGGCTAGCAAAGCGAGCACTTCTTCCAGCGTAGCCACTGCTTGCCACTACTTTTCCTTAACTGTTGAGCAACGAGAAGAACACGAAGAGCAAATCCGACAAATAGAGACGGAACTCCAGCGCAGACGAGAGGACTTTCGAGACAAAGCCAAGCAATTTGAGAGATAATTCACATTGTTTGAAAATTACTCAAAGTGTCGCATTTTATTTTTTGGCATTTTGGCGCATTTTCCACCAATTTTTGTCCTATTAAAAGACCTGTCTGGTAACACCCTTTGACCACAAGCTTCAGATTTTCAAAAAAATGCCACCTTTCAAAGTGTAAGCCTAGCTCGCTTGGCTCGCAATGTTGAATGAGACTTTTTCTGTAATTTTCAAACAACGTGCGCGATAAGAATAAATGTAGGACACAGCAGCAGCAGCAGCATCAGGCATTAAAGTAAAGAGTGATGCGAAATTTTCTCATGACACACAAAATGTAATAAATGATGATATCTCTTCTAAATAGCCTGAAACCAGGAGAGTTTACTTACACTTCTTAATGATGATCATGAAGCGAGTTGCACTTATTTTGGAAATTTCCTTTAACAATGTTCACTTCCAATCCCAATTTTTGAATGTAACTACAGGTTGTCCAAACAAGTCTTGCTTATAATTTTTTTAAATCTATTGAAACTACAAAAGAATAAAAAAATCGGGAAAGGTTGTTTTGAAGAAAAAAATTTAAATTCTAATTTGGCTCGGGTTTGAGATTTTTACAAAAAGCAATTCATCCAAAACTTGTTGGGACACCATGTATATTACCCATTTTGGTTAAGCAGAAATTGTTTAATACAAAAGGGAGGACATTTTTAAACGTTGTTGTAGATTTAAATCCCTTTTTTTCCTGGAGGCAATGTCCAGAAGCGATAATGGTTTGTAGAGTTTCCTTCTTCAGCAGAACAGCAGCAATAGCCAAGAAAAGGTAGAGAGAAATCTAGTCCACTAAGCGTGCAATGCAAGCCAGAAGAAGAAGAAGAAGAAGAAGAAGCGATGACGGCGTTGCGGCAGTATCGACAAATGTGTTGCCAACGCACTCTCCTCTTGGAAAAATCCAAAAGTCAGTCCTTCGGCTTTGCTCAACGAGAAAACATATGAAAAGCCACACAATGACATAAGTTCTCCGATTTTAATCCGTGAAAGAAGGAAAGAAAAAAAGACAAGGAAAAACCAGGTCAGTGACACTTCCCAATTTCGCCTCCCCACCCTCGGATTTTACCACTTATACATTGCTTGATTAATGATAGAGGAAGTAGCAAGTTTTGAATTTTTGATGCTAAACTTCCTGTGTGGATGTGGCTTTTTCAATTTTCATTTCTATTCTTGTGCAAAGGGAAGAGGAGGGACACCATTTATCCAAATCCTGGGAAAAGAATTCTTTAGTGGAGTTAGCCAAGAAACTTGGTGGGAAACTTCTTCAAATATAGTACACAGAGTGGCAGACCTTCTTATTGAGGTCATAAGTAACAACTCTTTTGGTCAACCACCATTATTATTGCCGCCCTCAGATCGTGATTCTGTAGCTTTTGGAATTTTATTGTAGCTTGGAACAAGAAGAAGAAGAAGAAGAAGGCAGTCATGATCTCCTCCAAGTACCTGGCAACGTTGGCAACCCTTCTGCTAGTCTTCCTCCCTTCGGGCTCTCAAGGTAAGTGTCAACCTCGATGAAGACAAAGATGAGATGGGATTTGCAGTAGTCATAATAACTAATTTCCTGTTCAAATGGAATGCACTTTCCTTTCTCTGTCTCTCTCCATTCTCAAGAAGTTGTCACGGCTGTTGCTACTGCGACGACGGCCATTTTTTTACGCAGTCAAGCGTCTAGCCGAGATCGCCTTTTCTCACAGAGTAGGTCATCATCGAGAGTAGCAGCAGCCGAGAATCGGAGCAACTTATCTTTATTTATCCTTCTGGTTCATTGCCTTTGAATGGCCAATCTTTTAAAACTTAAAATTGGTCGAAAAAAGTCGTGAAAACACAACGGGATTTAGCTGTATTACACTTCAATTTGACGAGTAAAAATGCCAAAAAGAAATTGTTGAAAAAAGTTGTGGATTTGACGAGAAAAATGTCCCTGTCATTTCTAGCTCGCACGGCTTTTGAGAAGATGACGGATGTGGACTACATTGGCGAAACCTACTACACCATTCGCAATCTTTCGCTTTACGAGTGTCAAGTGAGTCTTTATTCTGGATGGAAGAAGCCGAGTAATTGAATAGTTAATTGCAGGGTTGGTGTCGCGAAGAAGTGGAGTGCCAAGCAGCCAGCTTCAGTTTCGTGGCCAATGCATTAGGGCAACAGGAAACGGTGTGTCTATTGCAGAACAGCACACAGGCCAACAACCCCACCGCCAAACCCGTCCGAGCCCTTCATCAGTACTATATGGTCAAGATGAGCATACGATCAGGTAATTGAGAAAATCTAGGTCAAAAGGAAATGATTGCTGAGCTGGAGTTAGAAGTAGCCAGCAACAGATGTCTTCTATTTCGTGACAGAGTATACAAGTGACTTCAACGCGCGGACCAACGCCATGATTTACTTTTCACGCGGCGGCGGCGGCAGCGTGCACACCGCACACTGTGTTTGAAAATCAGTCGAAAAAAGTCTCATTTTTGTTGGAAAAAAAGTCGTGAAAACACAACGGTTTTACACTGTCTAGCTGAATTACACTTTAATTTCACGAGAAAAATTGTAAAAGAATTTTTCTCGTGAAATGTGCAATTCCGTGGTGTTTTCACGACTTTTTTCGACAATGAAGATTTTGTTTGATTTTCAAACCCTCTGTGCCACACTGTTGGAGCGTTTTGCCGCTCATCGAAGATGTGACCACGTTCAATGCATAGTGTCACGAAAGGGAACTTCTTCTGTTTCACCTTCTCTTTCATTATTCTACCACTTCTTCTGCTTCTCTGCTGTGTAATGGTACTCTCCAATCTTCACTTTTAGTTTGGCTGCCATCTGTTGTTGCTACTAACACAAGCAGCAGCAGCAGCAGCGGCATCTTACCAAGTTGACTAACGAGAGAAACCACGTCTGGTGATCAATGTGAGAAATCGCAATCTCTTTTTCTACTCTTACAAGAGTGCGGATGCAGAACAACAAGCATCATCATGATGGCCCACATTTTCTCATTTCCGGCCATTTTCGCCTTTCGTCTTTCCTCGTCGTTGCAACCTCATGTTGCCTGTTCTTCTAATCTACTTCTCCATCTCTCGGTTCGATGACCTTTTCTTTTAAAGAAAAAAGTTTCCCTTCTTCTTCTCAGATTTTCATCGGTTGCTGATCACTTCCGTTGTTCAGCTCAACATCTTCCAATGCAACATTACTATTGCACTGAAATTTGAAAAGAAGATTATTTATTAAGGGCGAGCTCAAGCTGCTCGCGCTTCTACATCTTTAAAAATCTTGTTCTTCTTGTTCCTGTTTGGCAATTTTCTCCAATTCGCGTAATTTTTCGCGTTTTCAAAATTCTTAGATTTTATTTAGCGTTTCAAACTTGTTTAACATTTGCTCGCGCTTATATGTAGTTTGAAATGTTTCAAACTTATTTTTCCTTTGTAGATAAAGTTTGCAAGAGACCGTGGAATTTTGAACGAGTACCAAATTCGATCATACAGGGCAACGATCGTGCCCTCATTTTCACTTCGACCAAAGAGGCCTGTTTGGCCGCCTGCTTAAATGAGGTAAGAAGCAGCAGCCTGCAGCAGCAGCAGAACTTTTTGTTTTTACACTAGTACTGTTATATTCAAATTGGCTAGTTTCTTCTTTTACTTATTTGACTGTTTCTTGCAGCGGAACTTTGTGTGTCGGAGTGCCGAATACAATTACGTCACTTTGCAATGCCGGCTGTCGGACTACGATCGAAGAACCGTCCAAGACAACTTGCAGCCGGTAACGTTGGTGGAGGCCCAGGGAGTGGATTACTTTGAAAATCTGTGCCTCAGCCACGAGAATGCATGTGCTAAAGAGCGATCCTACCAGCTTCCCAGATTTGGCATACCGGCGCAAAAAGTAGCGGCACATGTCAAAACCCAGTTTTACGTCGACAAAGAGCTCATCGTAAGAAATTATTTGATTCTTAAATCAAAAGCAAAACAAGATGGAAACTGTTTCCATTTAATCGCGCGAGTAATTTGGAATTTGACAATTTGGACAGAGAATTTGACAGAATTGACAAATGACAAACAACAACAAAAAGTTTGAAATATTTCAAACTATAAGCGCGAGCAAAGGTTAAAAAGTTTGAAATAATGAAAAATTGACAAATTGTGAAACAACAAGAAAATACAAAGAAGCGCGAGCAGCTTGAGCTTATTAGGTGTGCTAACTCAAGTCTCCTTTTCAAGGCTAATAGTGCCAACGCTTGCGGTCGAGCCTGTCGAGCTGAAGTCGAATTCCTCTGCCGGTCCTTCCTTTATCTGGGACCACCGACGGGAAAAGACTACAATTGCAAGCTCTACCACATGGACCACTGGACCTTACCCGACGGTGTATCAGCTTTCTTGAACAGTAACAGTAACTCCATCAGTGATGGGACTCGCATCGGCAATTTCTACGAAAATCGCTGCAGACGTAAGTGGTTTTGACTACAGTCGGCGCTTTTTAGACTTCTTAAAAAGCGCCGACTGTAGTATTTTTCTTTAGTTTATCTTGCTTGATCTCTCTGCAAAGTCAAGATTGAAGCCTCTGTGACCGCCCTAGCCTTTAGATCAGATTGTATTGTTAGCCCTCCTCTTTTGTAAGCACCTATGCCAATTTCTATTGCACCTCTAGCCGTCCATGAGGGGAAGCAGCCCAAGCAATTCTTCCATGGTCCCGATCAATTGGATCAAGAGGATGACTCCATGCTCTGCAAAACCGTAGTCACCCGCGATCGGCGCTACATCACCCAGATCACCTGCTACGAGAAAGGCCAAAAGGCCCAAAAAACTGCCACTGTTAGGCTGCCAACTTACGGCAAGCAGACAGGTGGATCCGCCCTGGCCTCCCTTTTCAACTTTCGAGGAAACAGCGAGACAAACGCCGCCGCAGCTTCCCAACTGGATTCAAGCTCAGGAGAGTCCATGGGGCGAACGCGAAACCGGCTGAAGCAGCAACTTCTCACTGGTACTCCTCATGTGCAGACAACATCATTCCCTAATACATAATACTACACTCCTCCTCTCTAAGCCCGATGGCCTTTTTCGGCCTTGGCATCGGTGGTTGCTGCATGCAGATTGCACAAAGACCAAAGTGTATATTAAGCCCAGCTTGGGGGGTCATAGAGGCTGCTTTGATGCATGCTACATGAGTCACATTTCTTTCCTTACAAAAGAAACAATTCCCACCACATTCCATTATTACCATGATAACTACTATGACGATGGCTATGAGATGTACATAGAGCAACTAAAAAAAGAAATTCCCACCGTCAAGCACTTGTTCTAATTTCACTTCTTTCCCATTGTCGTTGCAGGCCAACTCAGCGTTGACAACGGCGGTGTGATAGACAACGATCTGGGGATCAATGACAACGGCTTGGACAACGACAACGTTAATAATGGTAACGATGCCTCTGATCAACAGATTAGTGCTGATGGGTCTAGTGGCAACCAAGTAGATACTGCATCATCAGACATCAATGACGCCTCAGAAATAGTATCAGAAACGGGCACAGTCATCAATGGTGGTAGCACTAACGGTATTTACATACACTAACACACTTACACTGTTTATTCGAGTGGAGCGACCAGAGTTTCCAGCGAGATTTTGTTTCTTCATCAAAATTCAAAACTAAAACTCGATTTTTACTACGATTGTTCCTTTTTCGCTCCACTCGAATCTCCAAAGTTTGCTGGGCATCACCATCAAACTTTGGACACCTATACGATTTGTAGATTTCCTTCCTTACAGGACACACAAAACTATTGTAGTTAAAAATATTAGTCCGTAGCTGAGGAAGCATGAATTAAAAAATGGATGTCATCTGAAGGAAAGCCTGAAAATTTTCTTCTTATATTCACAGGTGGTGGTAGCAGCAGCAGCAACGCCGGTGGTTTCGATAGTAATGGAGGCATCATCTTTGACAACAACTTTGACAACAGCAATCTTGACCCTGATATCAATTGCGATCGCTTAGGCACTTGTTATGACGGTAGTAATTTTGACTTGTTATCTAATTTCCCACGCTAAGCTGATGATTGTCAATTACAGTGTCGGTCCATTGCAAAGACACGAGAATTGTGGTCAACGTCAACACTAACAAGCCTTTCAGTGGACGAATCTACGCCCTGGGAAGATCCGAAACTTGCAACGTCGACGTCATCAATAGTGATTCATTTAGGCTCGACCTCACCATGAGCGGCCAAGATTGTAACACCCAGTCAGTGGTAAGTCATTATTCTTGATTGATTTGTATATGGTTTGTCATTGTCGTTATCGTTGCCTGTCAGGCTGGGGTCTACACCAACACCGTAGTCGTCCAAAGACACAGCGTGGTGATGACCAAAGCCGACAAGATCTACAAGGTCCGGTGTACCTACGACACCACCTCTCGGAATATTACCTTCGGCATGATGCCTATAAGAGATCCCGACATGATCAGTATCACTTCGGCTCCCGAGGCTCCCGCTCCACGCATTCGAATTCTGGATAGCCGAGAGCAGGAGGTAGAGACGGTGAGAATTGGCGATCGGTTGACTTTCCGCATCGAGATTCCCGACAAGACGCCCTATGGCATATTTGCTCGTAGCTGCGTGGCCATGGCCAAAGATGCCAGATCCACTTTCCCCATCATTGACGATGAGGGATGTCCCGTCGACCCAGCAATCTTCCCTCGATTCACTCCAGAGGGCAATGCCTTGGCCTCCGTCTACGAGGCTTTTAGGTTCACTGAGTCCTACGGTGTCATTTTCCAATGTAACGTCAAGTACTGTCTAGGACCATGTCAGCCGGTGAGTACAAGTTTTGGACAGGAAATTAGAAAAAAAAGTCTCAAAATTTCCAGAAAAGCAAAAAAATCGTCAAAGTTTGTTTACCTTCTAGCTAAACAGTGCAGATCTCAATTTGACGGGAATTTTTATTTTTTGACAAAAAATTTCAAAATTCTAATTTCGTGGAAATTTGAGATTTTAAAACAATGCAGATCTCAATTTGACGAGAATTTTTATTTTTTTGACAAAAAATTTCAAAATTCTAATTTCGCGGAAATTTGAGATTTTCACTAAAACTTTCCATCTCAAACTTTTTGGGACACCCTTCTTTTTAAATAATCACAGGTCTCGTGTAATTATGGGCGCGACAAGTTCGAATCGTGGGGACGGAAAAGGCGTAAGAGACGCGAAGTTCAAGTTCCGGCCAACGTCATTGACACCAATAATGAGGTGGACGCACTCATGCGTCTCAGCCATGAAATTGTCGTTTTAGACCTCGGAGACGAGCAGACCAATCCCTTTGATTTCGATGCACCCTCCACCTATCGCAACGGTAATTTCCTATCAATTATGATATTTCAGATTCATGGTTGAATAATGACCATATTGCATTCATGCAGGCACCAACTCCAAAGTTTCTCCCATGGACTGGAATAGTGGAGGAGGAGGAGCTGGAGCCAGTTTCATCAGTACTGCAGATTGTTCGGACAGTACCTCAGTCATGGCTTTAGCCGTGGCTTGTTCCTTGCTTATAATTCTCTATTGTGGAACCCTCGTCTGTTTCTGCCTTCGAAAGTCTGGATTAAATACCTATGCTGGAGCTGATCACCATCCAAAGATTGTCTTGCCCCCCACCCATATTCCGGGCAGATCCAACTCCAGCAGTCTGTCAGGCTCCACCACCAGCTTTGGGATGATGACACACGACTATGTACGATAGACAATCAGTATTTCATATAAATCATAACACAACGTAGTGCAATAGTTGATACCAAAAATGAACAAATCAAAAGAAGATTGATCGGTGATCGGCTATGTAACAAATACGACGACCAATTTCTAGGCATTGCAACACATGGTGCTTTTTCTCATGTACAATGATATTACAAACCAGGACAATAAAAAAAAGACAACTTTCTACAACATAAGAAATTGTTGTTGCGTTTATCTTTGAGAAGAAAGGGAAAGTTTTTTTGTTTTTTTCTTTTTTGGCTCAACAACATTTACAACTGGAATGCAGCAGTAGTTGAATTAAAATCAATTCGTTCCGTATGTTCAACATCTGGCCAAAGACTCTTCTGCCTCCTCCTCAATACGCTGGACATTGAATCCATAGTTGATGCTGAAGGTTTCGTGTACCGCAAAATAGCTATCCGAAAGTTTGCTACCGAAATGAGTAGTACTTTCATCTCCGAAGCAATCTTGGCTTGTGGTGGAAGTGGTTTTAGCAAAATACTGACAGACAAAGTTTTCTCATAGCTGCTGCAGATGCAAAACGGACCAAATGGCGACCAGGTAGCACACCTTGTTACATTTTTTTTTCTCAGAAAGAAAATCAACTTTTCCTTTCATAATTAGTTTCTCAAGAAATACTTTTGGGATCTGGATATGAATGAAATAAAATCTTTAAGCAGGATTTTGCATTTAAAAAAAAAAAGTTTGAAACATTTCAAACTATAGGCTAAACTATCTAAAAAGTCTATTAAAGAAATTGTGTCCCAAAAATACGCAAAGTCATGATTTAAAATTCCAACTACAGGAAATTGCAGCAGATCTCTTTTTTAAACCCTTTCCGTTATCTTCCAAGAACTTCTCAAGTGAGGAGGCAATTTCTACACTGACAGGTTTTCAGAGCTGCTAGAAACAATTGGTCTGCAATTAAGAGACCTTTACCTTATTCACGTGGACGACAAAATTGATATTTCAAAGCATTCCCGCAGTAGGGTTCTTGGGGTAGAGACGATGAATGTTTCGGATGGCAGTTTTGGATAGCATTTTCATTCCTGATATAAGATCTGGGGTAAATTTTTTGAAAAAAATAGCCATGGGGAGGCAAGGAGACTTTAAGAAAAAAATTGAGTCAGAAGAAATTTTGAAAGAGTGTCCCCCAGTGAGATTCGAACCCACGATACCTCGCATGAGTGCCGGACGCTCTACCTGTGTCGCCACGGAATCGCTTGATGAAAAATGGCCACATTTTACATTTTATAAACTCAATATGCCATTCTTTAAACCCCTCTATGCCTTCGTATGCCTAATTTTATGAAAAAAGCACCCCAGACCTGAAATCAGGAATGAAAACCCTATCTAAAACTGCCATCCGCATCGTTCCGCGCTTCCACCCCAAGAACCCTACCCGCAGATACACAGAGTCTGCTTTTATAACTTTTCTTACTTGAACTAAAAGATTTGTCCCATGAATCGGTACTGCTAAAAAAAAGTGAATTTATTGACTCACATCTTTTTTTCATATTTCAAGAGGAGCTTGAAGGTTCCACAAGCTGGCAAAGCCTTGCCAACAACGCCGCTAATTGAAGCAACGAACGTGTGCCTTGTGCGATCAGCAAGTGGGTATATCCAATTTCCTTGATAAACTCTAATTTCAGATATTCTGGTAGTTCATTGTGAGTCTTGCATACGCGAAAAACGTTGGTGATAATATCTTCCGCGGAATATCCCAGATTCCAGAGGTGTCGTGCAATCTTATATGCCGGATCCATGTCACCTTTTGAGCAATGAGTCAACATGTCTTTGATCAGGAGGGGATGAGGCTCGTCGCACACTTTAAACACATTTTCGGAATTGACATGATCAAAGCCTTCATGAGTAGACTATAAAAGAATTGATTGAAATTAAAAAAATCAAATACATAAGAAACCTTTTTTTTTTTGGGATTTCTTACTTGTAAATTATTCAAGGCTTGTCGCATGTCACCTTGGGCCGTGAAGATGATAGCTTCCATTCCATCTTCAGTGTAACTCACATTTTCTTTTTCACAAACATCCAAAAGCTTGGCCAGTACTTGTGCATTGTCAAGACGAGAGTAGCGCAGCATAGCACATCTTGATTGAATAGGCTCGATAATTTTCTCTGAGGAGTTTGCAGCAAGAGCAAATCTTGTGGTATTGCTATAGATTTCCATTGTCCTTCGCAAGGCTTGTTGAGCAGCTTCAGTCATCGCATCAGCCTCATCAAGGATGACAATCTTGTGTCGACCTCTAGGCAAAGTTACTTTTTGTTGGGCAAACATTTTAATACGATTGCGAACAACGTCAATACCACGTTCATTGGAAGCGTTCAATTCTAAAACTGCTTCCTTGAAGGCCGGTCCAAGCAATTGTCTGGCTAGACATAAAATTGTTGTAGTCTTACCAACACCTGGAAATAAATCGCATAATTCATCAATTCGAATAGGTAAGTTATATTATATATCATACCAGGCGGACCAGCAATGATGATATTTGGCACGTTTCCTTGCTTTGCAAACACAGCCAAGCGGGACACGGTTTCTGTAAGATTATGTATTACGATTAGAGAGAAGAGATGACTCTATATTTATTCTTGAAATTATTTACCTTGGTTGCCTACAATTTCATTGAATAGTTTGGGTCGGTATTTTTCGATCCATGGAGCATTTTTGTCACTTTTCTCTTGTCCTTTACTGTCGCTAGCGGATGCCATTTTTACGCAGTTTTTTTTTTAATTCTTAAAAATAAGTTTGATTGCTTGGTAGATGTGTATCAATCGATAAAATGGGAGCTTTTCTGACTTTTGAATTCAGAAAGGTCTGATTTTCTTGTCTTGTTGTGTTTTCCCGCAAAATAGTTTAGAATTTGTAACCCCCTTAGCAGAAATGTATACAAAAATCGCGAATTTGGCTTTTTTAGAAAATTATGAGTGACTTTCAAGTCTAGACGTCAAAATATTTCACCGAACTAAAAAATATCAACAAACATTTGAGGAATTTTTTTGGCATTTTCTAACTCAGTAAAACCAGAATTGAATTGAATTGTTTTTTGAAAAAAAGAAGTGAATAGATTTGACATCATGGAGCAGTACACATCTGCCAACGTTGAGATGGCAGTGCTCCAATTTTACTACCAAGGCGCCTCTCAAGAAACACATCAGTGGTTAACAAGCGCTCAAATGTCCACATCAGCATGGAATTTTGCCTGGGAATTGTTAATGTCTGGCAAAAAGCCTGAAGTTCAATTCTTTGGAGCTTCTACTATTGCAATCAAAGTCTCAAAGTTTTGGCACGAAGTTCCATCTGAACAAGTAGAGAAAAATATTTTGTTTTCCTTTGTCGTCTGTGGAGTTGTGTTTCATTTCCTTTCTTTATTACAGTACGATGCCCTGAGGAAGCGAATCATCGATACACTCACTACATATAAAGGCCTCCGCATTGTTTTGACACGGCTTTGCGTGGCCTTGGCTTCTGTGGTGATTAAGTCCATTCCAGGCCATTGGGAGAAACCTATCCAAGACATCCTTACAATATTTAGTGGAAATTCAACTCTTCTTTTTGAGATTCTTACAGTCATTCCAGAGGAATTTTCCACACAGGTAAGGGCAATGATAATTTCGACTACTGTATTTAGGTAACTTGTAACCGTGAATTTTGTAGGCCATGCCTTCGCCCAAGCGAACTGCAGTACGGCAAGAATTATCTCAGAATCTTCGACATGTCATGCCAATGATTCTTCATGTGATTCAACAGCCAAACCAAGGAGAAATGACTGTCCAGGCCATAAAGTGTTTGCAGGCTTGGGTTCAGTTTGGTGTTCCAATGGAAGAGACTGGCCCTCTTGTAGAGCGATTACTCATGGCTGTCCAAGATGAGGAACTGTTTGACTCGTCTTTAGACGCTGTCAGTAGCATTGTCAGCCACCCAGACACCCACAAATATGTGAATTTGCTCAGAGGATTTCTCGACCAAATCCTCAAATTGGAGCCTTTTTTAGGCCAATTGATCAATGAAGGCTCATACGAGATGGCCACTCCGCTAGTGAGCCTTTTTGTTGTGTTTGGCGAAACGCATTCGCGAATGTTGATTGACTGGGCCACATCCGATGAAGCTGGCAGAAATCTCACCGTTCGACTCGTCCGCATTATTTTAGGTGTGTCATCTTGCAATGCCCAGTTCCCCACCCAAGAGACTATCAGTGAAATACCATTTGGTTTCTGGTACATCTTCCAAGACGACATGATTGCTTGTGACCCCCCACAGTTCCAAGTTGCCATTGCAACTTTCGGGCCGCTCTACGAAGAACTAGTAAATGCATTAATGCGCAAAGCCATGTACAGTTTATCGGAAAATGAGTGGACTGCGGATCAAAGGGAAGCCTTCCGCTGCTATAGAACAGACATCGCCGACACCATCATGTATTGCTACGTATGCTTCTTAATTTTAAAGAAGACCTATATCCGTTTACTTTCTCTTTTTCTCATTTCAGAACATCTTGAGAGATAATCTGCTACGCTTACTCTTGAGGCATGTAACTGAAGCCACGGCCCAAAACTTGCAAGACCCCCGAGGTAAATGGCCGTATTTAGAATGCGTTCTCTATTGTTGGTCCGCAGTAGCTGAATCCTTGGCTGAAGAAGAAGACGTAGCAAGTGACATCTTGACTGAATTCCTTGCCAAGTTACCTCTCTTGCCTTATAATAACAATATGCGGGTCATCTCAGCCGCACTGGATTGCATTGGTGGCTTTGCTGAATGGTGAGTAGTGCAGATTGAGTAGTCATTTTTGCTAGTCATTCTTTAATTTTTGCCTTTCTTCTTTTCTAAAAGGCTTGCCATGCATCCTGATCTCCTTCCCCATGTCACACCAATTGTATTATCCGCACTTACAAGTCCTGAAATTGCTTTGTATGCTACGATGGCTTTAAAGGATATGAGCAGAGATTGCGCCGCGGGAATGAAACCCTACAGCGAGGTAAGATTACATTGTCTTGAATTCTTGAGATTGCACTTTAACAATATTTTACTTCTTTTTCAGGAAATTATTCAGGCTTGTGACAACGCTCTCAAATCGGGACAGCTAAAGCACGGCGAATGCGTCAGACTGATGTATCCCATCGGGAAGATGTTATCCCTTCTTCCTCCAGAGACGATTTTGCCCAAGTTGGAGCCTATATTGACGCCCTATCTGAGAGATATGCAAGCAACAGTGGAGCAACCTATTAGCCCCGCCAGCAAAGCCAAGATTTCTTTCCTCCTGAAGATTCTTATGACTCTCTTTCAAACTCTTGACATCCGGAGACGCGACGACGAGCAGGCTGAAGCTCAGCAGGCCAATTTGACCCATCCCCAGCCCATCTCTGTGATCTTCCCACAGATCTATCCACTGTTGAAGCGCGTGGCAGAAGTTTGGATCAAAGACGATGATGTGATTGAGACGCTGAGTAGCGTCCTCAAGCAAGTCGTCTCCACTCTACTGGATGACATCAAACCATTCAGCCACGACATCATCATGTTGCTGATCCAATGTTACGAAACACAGCCTCATTCCAGTACCTTGGAATTGTCGCGGCAATTTTTTGTCATGTATGGCAATGATCAGACGATGCAACCTTTGCTCAAATCCTTCCTAAAGCAACTGGTCGAACGCACTTTGAAAGAAATGACATCGACGGGCAATCCCTCGGACTTCACGGACCTAGTTCAGGCCTTCTTTCAAGTCCTCTCGCAAGTCTTGAAAAAGACACCCACTCTCCTAACCACGCCCAATGGCAACCAAGAAATAGACTTGGCTCGACTTTTCCAAAGCGGTTGTGGCTGCCTGGGCTTCCCTGAAAACGGTCCAGTCAAGTATGCTTGCACCTTCTTGGCCAATTTCATCAATGTCGGCCGCGAACATCCACCTCTCAACATGATCATCAATCATCACGGCGAGGCCCTCTTCATGAATACTATGCAGTGCTTGGGGGGCCAATCTGCCGTTAGCAACTCCTTCGTAGATCACTACGTCGACGTGCTTTTCGCCCTTAACAAGAAATACTTTGACAATCTTTGTCAGTGGTTAACTACCTTAGTTAACACTGAAGGCTTCCCCTCCTCCAACGTTAATAAGGAGCAGAAGCAACAATTCGCCAGCCTGGTTCTCAAGGAGAGAGCCAACAAAAGGAGACTTCAAGAAATAGTTCGGGAATTCGCTTTGGCTTGCACTGGCCTGGCCGGCACTCAACAAGCCATCCAAATGGCCCAAGTCTTAGCCGCCTGGGATCGGGTTGGAGAACAGAACAAAAAGCAGCCTTCAGCCTCAGGAGATGGAAATCAAAACCAAGGATTGACTCTCAACTAAGTTATTCTTATTCTTGACAATTATACGATCTAAGATTCATCATCAATTATATTGTTAAAGTGCATTTCAAATTGGAATTTCATTCTGGCGCTTTAAACTTGAAACATACATAAGTATTTAGTAGTAATTTAGCAAAAAAAAGACGAAAAACTCGTGAAAGTTTGTTGACACTCTGGCCTTCAATTTGACGAAATTTTTGACGATCAAACATTTCAACATTACAATTTGGCAGGGCTTTGACATTTTCAATAAGAACTTTCCATCCAAAACTTGTTGGGACATCGCTACTAGATCCATGGATTCTTCCTTTGTTTCTCCTTTCCAATAATGACAATGGCAATCTAAACGCACATCCCCGGGCAGAGCTCTCAACGATCATTAAGAAAGCGCGAGCGCTTCAACGACGTTGCGGCCTCGGCCTCAGCCTCGGCTTCGGCGGAAAGAAAGAGAGAAGAGCCTCTGATATTACCACTTGGGAATACAGCAACAAGTCTTCCTTATCGACATACAGTAGCACAGACGAAACCCAACAAAAAAATAAAAGAAATAATGTCCAAACACCTTCAAGAAAATGAAACTACAAAGCCTTCATCTGCTTCGATGGAAATCTTTGAGAACATTGAACATGAAGAGGAGAATCTGGAGAATGATGCAAATGATGGAAACAGAGGACACTGGGAGAATCCATGTGATTTTTTCGTGTCTTGTCTTGGCTATGCTGTTGGTCTGGGTAATATCTGGAGGTTTCCGCTCCTTTGCTTCAAACATGGCGGAGGAAGCTTTTTGGTACGTACATAGTATAATTACGCATCATCTTCGATGATACAACTCTAAATTTTTTTTCTTTAAGATACCTTACATTCTCATGCTTTTCGGCGCGGGGCTGCCCATCTTTTTTCTTGAAATGGCACTTGGACAGTATGCTGGAGTGGGACCTATCAAGATCTTCGGTAGAATTGCCCCTATCCTTCAAGGACTGGGCTATGTGAGCCTTCTTCTAAAAGTTGTAATTTCTTTAAAGCAAATTTATCTTTTTTTATCATTTAAAAAAAGGCTGTGGTCTGTGTTGGTGTGCTCCTTGCATTTTTCTACAATGTTGTTGTCTCATGGAGTCTCTGGTACCTGGCCGTCTCTTTCAGTTCGCTACTATTGCCAGGAACTCGTTTGGAATGGGAGTATTGCGACCATCCTTACAATACGAAATGTTGCCGTTCAACTGTTAATGAATCATCGTCAGCAATGCATTGTGAGGCAAGCAATATGACAAGTTCGGTGGAGGAATATTGGGATCGTTATGTGCTCTCACATGTCGGCCATGATTGGACCAGTTACGTAAGTTGTACACAGCAGCAGCAGCAGAGAAAATCCATCATTCTTGGAGCAAAAAATTTTATGAAAATATCTCTGCACTAGTCTGTGCCGTGCAGTGCCGAGTCGTGCCGGTCCGGTACTCACATACAGCGTTGTAAACAAAACGCCACCGCCGTGCCGCGCCGGCACCCACAACAATTGAGAAGAAATGACGATTTACAGGTTTAATCATTCTCATCCATTTATTTTTGTTCCAAATAGGGAACACCAAGGTTCTATAGCGCCTTGTCCCTTGTCGGAGCCTGGTTAATCATCGCTTGTTGCTTGATCAAAGGCGTCAAATCCTCCGGACGTGTTTCCTACTTCACGTCTTTTTTGCCCTACATCATCTTGATGATCCTGGCTGCTCGGAGCTTTAGTCTGCCTGGAGCCTACAATGGCATCAAAGAGTACTTTCTGCCCAATTGGAATTCATTGTTGAACCTGGAAATCTGGATTGACGCAGCCAAGCAAATCATATTCTCGCTTGGACCTGCATGTGGTTGTGTCATAACTCTGTCGTCTTACAACCATTTCCATCGCAATTGCCAATTTGATGCAATTGCAATCGCTGTAGCCAACAGTTTGACTTCGATGTTTTCAGGCTGTGTTGTCTTTGCCATTCTTGGTTACATGGCACATGACTCGGGCAAGTCGGTCATGACTGTTGTCAAGGAGGGTCCTGGCTTGGCCTTTCTCGTCTATCCTGAGGTAAGCTTTCTCTCTTTGGTACTTATTACAAAAAGAAAGAAAATACCAACAACTCATCTTTAAAGGTGGTGACCAAGTTGCCTAGTTCAAGCTTATGGGCAACCTTGTTCTTTGCCATGTTGATCTCATTGGCGTTGGGCTCAATTTTTGGAGCTTTCGAAACTGTCATTACAGCTTGTGGCGATCAATGGCCACAGTTGAGACACTACAAACCTCAATTGGTCATTGCACTGGCACTTTTAATGACTGTCTTAGGTGAGCGGCGATTGCTGTCATCTCCTTGGCTATTTGAATAGTAGTAACACATTTGTATTCTCTTCACAAGGATTGACATTTACTTGTCCTGGTGGAATCCATATGTTCACCCTCTTTAACAATTGTGCTCCTTCGTGGAATTTGATCTTCTTCGCCCTGATTGAAGTAATCCTAGTGGCCTGGGTCTACGGCATGGATAACTTTCTTGAAAACATCACCGAAATGCTAGGGACCATGGATCCCCTATCAAGGGTGAATTGACGGGAAACTCTTGCGAGGAACGGTAACGAGGAATTCTTTTCCATTTCAGTTATACTGGCAGACTTGTTGGAAATACGTAACACCCACAATCCTGATTATTTTGATGGTCTTTGAAATAGTCAACCTAGGACATATCCGATACAAGGACTACATCTATCCAATACCAATACAATTACTCGGGCAAGCCATTACAGGCATTTCTTTAATCTGGATACCAATATTTGCATTTTGGCAACGGAACAAGAATTCCCATGAAGATGGCATGCTGGACTCCAAAATATGGCTGCTTAAGCCCACACAGGTTCGTTGTTGACATTGGTTCAGGAAAGGGTATTTTTTTAATGACAAACCTCCTTCATCTGCTAACAGGAATGGGGAAGACAAAAGGCTTATGGAACGTCTTAAATACCTTGAAGTCCCAAAGAAGTTACACGACACATTTTTACTGATGCGCGATGTATTGTTTTGTCAAATCAATATATTTTATCGTTTCATAGGAGGTGCGAATCATAACGATGATCAGAGTACTACTATGTAAATAGCTTGTCTCAATCATTGCTTTCTTGATAAAAAGAAAGCTTTTTGCTCTTGCTGCGACTGACACTCGGTTATAATCATCCTTTGAAGGAAAAAATGAGATCGTGTTGTTGAGGGAAAATGCTCTCAAAGGAGCAGGAAATACATCGTTGGCCAATTGGTGGCTCTTTTGCATCACAGGACAACGTTGACCAAATCAGCATCAGCAAAAAAAGCAATTGTTGGAGTTCTTTGAAAAGTGTCTCTTTTTCTTTGTTGGAGAGGATCGAATCTCGTTCTTGATACATAGTACTTGTAAAATGCTCTCTCTTGGTTTAAACGTCTTTTCTTATAGTGCAAAAATTATAATGAAGAGTATTACCATAGCGCTCGAAAGCACCCCTATGGCCATCCATTGTCGTCGATCGTTGGCCAAGTTCAGCACTTTGGCCTAGATGGAAAAAGAGGTTATGATGAATTACGAGAAGGAGCACAATGATACTTTCTTTCACTTTAGATGGAATTCCCTAGGCGGAGGTCATGTTTCTATACGCGCTCAGGAAAAAAACTTCACACCACTTTTTCTTTATTAATGAAAACACATGCCACGCCAACTCCCACCCAATTCAAGCAAAACACGCCCAAAAAATGTCAGGAATGGTTATTTGTTGTATGGAAAACGTCTAAAACGTGAAATTTGTTTTAGACGAAAATGTGGTAAAAAAACTTTCCTAGGGAAAGAAAATAGGAAGTTTTTTTTCCGGTGAAATTCATTTCGAGGAAGCGAGAACCGAGTTCGCTTACGAGTACCTACTACCTATATTAAATGACCAAGTGTCGTTTTGGTATTTTATAAAAGAAATTTGTCACGTCGGGAAATCGAACTCGAATTTCCAAATCATCAAACTTTGGACCCCTATTTAGACGATTTTTGCTGAAATTTTTTTGTGTTTTTCTTTTTGGCATCGGATGCCATCTAAAACAATCCCACCTAAAGCGAAAGAATATAAATTCAATCCTTACCATCTTTCTCATAGTAGCATCCAGCTTTGTTTCAGCTTGTTCAATTTCAGCTCCAAATTCGTCCAGCATTACGGCCTGTTCATCAAGCTCACTCCCAATTGCGGTTGACACATTTCGAAGGGTGCCCACGGATTGGGACATCTGTGAAAGCTGGGCGTCTTGGTGTTGGACTAGATGTTCTTGTTGGTGAATTTGTTGTTGAAGAAGCTCATGAGTGGAGTTTGTATAGTTGGGATTAGTTTTGTGTGAGGGTGAACAATCCGACGTGGCTAGCCGACTGTACTTATTGTTTCTCATCACGCCTGGCATCAGATGACTTTGGGATGTGGGACTTGACAGGGAGGTGACTTCACTTACACCCTAGGAAGCAAAATAGAGGTGGTTAAAAAAAAAGTATGGCAAATTTGAAAAGAAAGCACCTCTGAGGCCGTGAAGCGTTGATTCTGTTTACTAGGCACACTAGATTTTTGTTTCATTTGTTCAACCTCGTCTTTGGTTTGCTTGATGAAGGCTTTTCTGGCTGCTAAATCATTGGTATCAATGCGAAACTTTGCAGGATTTTTCTCCACAATTTGAACAGTATCGTCCAGATCTTCCAGGTCCCATTCAATTGATCTGAGTGAGTTTCGTAGTTCTGTTGCCGCCCATTCTTGTTCTTCGGCAGATCTCATCTCCACACCTTCGTCTCCAAGCCGCCATCGTTCATACAGATCTCGAGTTTTGAGAAGAGCTTTCAGGACCTCACTATTGGAAAAATCAGAAGAACAATTTTAAAGCTACAAGAGGAGAGGTGAAGAGCACTGCATACTTACTCTTTGACAACAAAGAATGGATCCTCCATTTTTCAAGAGAATCCAATGAAAACACAACGTAATATCCTTACAAAAACTAGTTTTTGCACAAAATTGTCACATTGTCAGCTGAGACTTTGCAAGACTTTTCATTGAAAAAGAAAGGACCAATGGATACTTTCTTCTGTACCAAACTCTCTCAAAAAACTCCTCTTTGAAGGGATCTTTCGTATTTGCAATTGTTCAGCTGGAACCTTTTCTGGAGTTATTATAACTTATAAAACGAAAAAGAGTTCAAATGCTTCCACAAAAAGCCTCAATTAAGGAATGTGAGTCGTGAGATGATCCAAAGAAACATCAAAATATTGTTGTCAATTTTCCTACCCAATGGCGATTTTTTTTTTTTGCCGAAACGAAAAGGTGAATTCAAATCTATTTTCCATTTTATACTCTATCTCGGGCACAAGCAGAAAACCTGCTTTGATTAGAAGTAAAAATGGATTTTGATCTCTATGAAGATATCATCGGGGAGAAAGCTGATGGTGGTACTATTGTCAGTTCAGAGGAAGTTGAACGATGGCGGGAAGAAGTCAAAGAAACGAAAAGCAAATTGAAAAGAATCATGGCCGTCAATCAGTCCTTGCACAACAAGTGTTCAAGTCTAGAGACCAATATGTCGTCTCTAATCAAGACCTGTAAGAACGAAATCAATCGGAAAAATGAAACTATTGCGGGTTTACGAAGAGAATTAGACAACGTCATTCTTCGGCGTACTAATAGTGGTCGTAGCGCTGATATGCGTCATTTGCTTCAAGAACTGAAAAAAATTCTGAGAGAGGACAAGCCTCCAAAGCTACTCATACCAGGAATATCTGAAAAGAATAAAAATGCAGTGACTTCATCTAATGGAATAATAAACGTCACCAATATTCCTCTTAATGAGGACGTTTACGTTTTCAAGGTGGGAAACACCTCCTTCAGCTTTGTCCGACATGGAGACATACGCCATGATGAAGCAAAAGGTAGCAGCCAATTATTGAAGATTGAGCAAAGAACAAGTCCGGCGGAAGAAGTACCTGTACCCAGAACAGGAAGCAAACAAGAGAAGGAAAAAGCAGCCAATGAAAAGTCTGACAGTAGATCTTCAAAGGTGTCAAAGGAATGTCGGCTAGATGATGTTAGAAGATCATCGGATCGCCACCCAAGTACAAGACGGGAGAGCTCCAATAGTTCTTCCAGTCGATTCAGCAGCAAAAGAAACGACACTTCTAATCGGAGCAGCAGGTGCAGTAAAGTCAAGAGTCCACGAAAGAGAACTTCACCAACGGCAAAGTCTGAGAGGAGCAGGAAAACACCGTCAAAGAAAACGCCCCAAAACGAGTCACCAAAATCAACGAAGAAATCCGCCCGTACTAGTAACAAATCGGATAGTACTGCAGAAGATGATAAAAGGACTCCACCAGGTAATTTACCTGATGATCTTTTTGACGTGGAAACAACTGAACTGGATCACATAGTTGCTGAAAAGAAACGCCAGCTTGAACAATTGGCTGTGGAAGCCAAAGCCATCATTCAAACTAAGAAGCCCAAAACAGTTAAGGACAAAGAAAATACAGCAATTGATTCGGCGGACCAAGTCAAAGATGATCTTGGCTGTGGTGCTCTAGATAATGGCCTCCAAAATTCCTCAGGATTCTTGGATTCATGGACAGAGGCTTCATTTACTTCCTACAAAACTCCTCCTTCAAATTCAAGACAAAGACAGCGGACTGAGAGTGAGCATTCTAGCGGTGATTTCAGTTCTGTTGCCGGAATTGCACAGATTCTGAAGGGTAAACTGGTCCCGAGCAATAGCACACAGGTTAGCCCTAGAACTGGAATGATTGTTACGCCTCCAGTCAGGAAGTCAGTCGGCATAAAAGAAATGCCGTCGCCATCAAAAATGTATCGGACGCGGCATCGCTCAAAAGAGATTGCGAATGAAATCAACCAGGATAGTATCATTGTGAGCAGCAGCAAGAAAAATGCACAGGACAATTTGCTAGAAACTTTAGGGCTGTCTATCTCCGAATCCGAATCCGAGGCAAGCCCAATCAAAGTGACTCGTAAGCGCAAGAAGAGCTCCTTGGGATTCAGTGATCCACCACCATTAGCTAAGCGAAGCATGCAACTTTAACATTGCTGTGATCCTTCAAAAATTCACACTGTTCGAAATCTTCATTTTTTGTCCAAAAATTCAACTTTGATCTCCTGAGAAAAATT
>LT728069.1:47343-63356 GCA_900157175.1 Oithona nana
TTGTTAAAACTTTTTTTCAAAATTAGTGTCAAAAAATTTTGCCCTAGCTTGCCTGGGAGAAAAAGTGAAATTATGTTGCAGGCAAGCTAGGGCAAAATTTTTTGACACTAATTTTGAAAAAAAGTTTTAACAAAAATTGTTTCTATGGGTCCTCCGGTGACCCACACCAAATCTCAAGTCTGAGACTTTATTGGTTCAAAAAAACATTAATGGTCCCATTCTGAGAATTTTTTTTGATTATCCCCTTTGACTTTTAGAATATAGTATGAAAAATAAAAGTGAAATACAATCGAACGAATTTATTCAATCACTTTTCGCTTTTTCCGATCTGGCATGGCGTTCAGCTTTTCCTCTAGGCTTAGACATTTATCCATCTCCAAAAGTGGTATGTATGCTTTCATCTGGTTCATCCCATAAAGATTGTCAACCTGCATACGAGATGGATGAGCCAATTGTACTTTGTCTTCAATAGCATTCAAGGCTGATTTTAACATGGTGGCTTTGACGGAGGTTTCTGTCCATAGGTCTTGCAATTGTTTTAGAGTTAGCATTATGGCCTCAGTGTCGTGATGCCAGGACAGCTCAGGTTTGTATTCGCAGTGTGACAAATTCAAAGGAAATTCTGACGCCATCAAATATTGAGGTCTCCGTGGGTTTTCTTCAATGTCTAACAATTGCTTGACAATCTCCGGAGACTCCTTTTTACTTGCGACTCGGAAAAGGATGGCAACAATGCATCGAATTTGGTGCCAAAGGAAGGCTTTTCCTTTGATCACTAAAGCACACATATCATAGGAAGAGTCTGTGGCATCAATGCGTTCCACACTCACTTCCATGATGCGGCGATGATAATTAACCACACCATTCCCAACATCCATTTTGCAAAAGTTTCTGTAGTCATGCTCGCCAATCAAATGCCGTCCGGCTTCATTCAATAGATCCAGATCCAGATCTCCTCGAGGAAAGAAGTACTTGTAAGTCCTAGCGGAACAGTCAAATCTGGCACTATAGTCTACTTCTTTACATGGGGCCCAAGCTAGGATCTGAATATAGGGAGGCAAATTAGCGTTGAGAATCTTGCAATAATTGATCTCACTGTCTTCGTCTCCTCTTTGTCGCTCATCAGCTCGACAACCTTCGTAAGAATATACACCGGGACCTTCAAGAAGATTGCTGCGTAAGTCGATGGTGATGACTTGCTGGAATGCAGATACGCCCTTGTCTGTTCGTCCACACCGGTGGTAGTTTGATTCTTCACGGCTTTGTATCAACTTTGTCAGTAGCAGGGCATTAAACAGTTCAGATTCGATGGTTTTACCTGTGGTTTCTTGGACAGCAAAGCCATGATAATTCCAACCAAAGTAGCAAATGTGTAATGCTACGTGTCTTTTGCAGTATAACTCATGCTCAAAAACACGTCCTTTTTTGTGAGATTTGCCGGTTTTGGCTTTTTCTTGGCCAGTTAACTTAGTAATTATATTTCTTAGGTTTAGGACTTGGGCTTCTAATCTTTTGATTTTTTCAGCGTCAGTTTCACCTTCTCTGCTACTTTTCGCAGACATTACAAGACATTTATATAATAATGAAATGTAGTAGATTTTTCAGTTCTATTTTAACTTTTTTTTTTCGTGCGCTGTGCTCGTTTGTTTTTATTTTGACAATGCGATGTTTCCCGAAAGAAATATCAAAAGTAGTCAATATTCTTGCAAAATCTCCCTTTTCGCGAGTTTTTTTGTTTTTAAAAGCTCAATTTGATCGGTAAATAAAGCAGTAGTAAAAGAATGCCCATTTTAGGGCTTATATTAAGATATTTTAGCGACTTTTACTTTCCAAGTCATGGCTCAAAATTGAATACAGAAAATGATGGTTTCATTTTGTTGACAAATAATCAGATTTGATTCCAATTCTTTGCAAGTTGTACCCCCAAAACATATAGGATTCAAGTTGTACTTTTTTCGAGCTGTTACGAAGAAAGCCAAAGCCAAAAAAGAGTAAAGAAGAAGAAATAGACAATTTACTGTTGTCAGCAGCTCAAGAATCGGTTTCGAGTTTCCTGACAGGCAAAAGAAAGTGTTGCCTTTAATTGAATAATGGATCCATACGCTGCACAATGGGCGCACTATGGATATGCCATTGGGGCCGACGCTGCTTCCGCAGCAGCATACCCAGCGTATTACAATTACACGGGCGTTCAAGCACCAACTCCAACAACCGGGAATGGTGGTTTCAAGCAACAACGTCAACAAAAGTAAGGATGGAGTGGAAGATAAAAATGAAGTATTTAAATTCATCCTTTTTATTTCAGCAACAGTAGCGGCGGCGGTAACCGTCACCAAACTATTACACAGATAGCTACTAATAGTCAGCCTCCCGCTACGACATGGCAGAACCCCAATATACTGCCAACTTCCACCTATGTGCCTACCAAAACTTTTGTCAAGGCATCTAGCTCAGGTGCTGATTCTTCATCATCCGGCTCTGCTGGTGCTGGCTCGGTCTATGACCCCTCCAATACGGTAATGAAGTTACATGCGTTAGCTATCCACAACCATGTTGTGGAGTTGTATGAAAAGGCCGAGACGGCGATACCTGGCATGCACGCTGTCCGACTCAAGTTAAGTGAAGAGGTTTACGCTGGTGTTGGTACCACATTCAAGCTGGCCAAGCAAGATGCAGCTACCAAAGCCTTAAATGAAACCAAATTGTCCAAGCCTGCGGAAAAGAAGACACTCAAACCCCGACCGGTGGGTATTACGGCGACACAAGAATTGCACGAATTAGCCACCAAAAAGGGTCTGAGCCCTACCTTCAAGTTCTTAGAACCCTACAATTTCGAGTTCAAGCCGTCAATGAGGCTGTGGAGTAAAGAAGAAATGCGTGGCAATTACAGAGTGCAATTGACAGTCGGTACTATGGAGTTCATGGGTCATGCGGATTTGCCGCAGCAAGCAAAGCACAACGCTGCTGTCCAAGCTTTGCCTTATTTGCATCAAATGCCAAATATCAAGCCCCCCTCGAAAGCAGCCACAATACCCAATGCAGCGGGGGCCGATAGTAAGAAGGCCACAGAGTCAGCAGCCATGACAAAAGAAGGCAAAAATGTCATCATGGTTTTGAATGAAATTGCTATGCAGCAGCAAGTTTGCATAGATTGGAACATCTTGGATGAAGATGGTCCTCCTCATATGCGGGCATTCACCTATACCCTTAAAATGGGTAGCTATGAGGCTGTGGGTTCGGGGAACAGCAAGAAACTGGCCAAGGCTATAGCTGCGCAAAACATGTATCAGGTATTACGTACATTGTAACTTAAGAGAAAATTATAAGGCCGCGCGAAATCAGTCAAAATTATTCGTCTAATCGAAGGGAGATCGGCACTGCTTAGCTAGAATGTAAACAAACTTTCAGGATTTCTTGACATTTAGAGATTTTATTCTAAATTCCAGTCCCAGACCTTGGTAGTAGCACTATTAACTTTCTTTTATAGACGATTCCCGATGATTGGAAGGATGTCAATACGAACAAAATGCCGAAAAAAGCCAAGCCGACCAAGAGGAAGAAACCCATGCCAACGCCGGTACCAGCGTCGTCAGTATCAACTGAGTCCGATTCCAAATTGGTCACCTCAACGAATACAACCATGGAGAACATTGAGATTCCAGGTGAAAAAAGGCTCAAAGCTAACGGCGAAGGCCCTAATACGTTAAAGCCTTTGGCTTTGGCAAGCCCTGCTCCGGCGGGCCCGACACCAGTCTATTCTGTTATTCAGACGGCCAATCCCATATCTGCTCTGTATGAGTATTGTAAAAAAGGTAAGTAAAGTAACAAGCCTTTGATGATGATGTCTTTTTTTATCCTTTGTCATTGCCATTTTAGTCAAGTATCCCGATCCCGTTTTTGATTGCGTCTCGGAAAATGTGTTGGAGACGTGGCAGAAAAACAATCACACCTTCAAAAAAACCGAATACACCATGAAGCTGGAGGTGGCCGGGAAAACCTACTTCGGATCGGCAAATACCAAGAAAGCTGCCAAGACGGCTGTTGCCACAGAAGCCTGGAATATCATTCGGTCTGGAACGATGCTTTCTGGCTGCTGAGGAACGATGAGGCGCGATGTATGTAAAGAAGACAACAGAATCCCTACTCGTTAGCGTTAGAATTATTATAATTATCATTGTCTCTGCTGCTGCTGTCTTCTCTAGATAGCTCTTCTCTTTATTAAAATTACCATTCAAGTTCCAACTTGTTTAGCCTGTGCACTAATACGAATAAAAGTTTTGTTCAGTTGTCCTTGTTGACTTGGACCCAGGCCTTGTTGAGAGACGAGTCTCTGGCGGCTTTGATGATTTCTGCAACGTGCAAAGCGTCCTCAAAGGAAGATAACAAGTCAATGGCTTGGTTGCCACCCTCATCATCATTAGAACCTTTAGCTTTATCGTGCTGGTCAAAGACAGTGCGTAAGAGGTCAAACATTTTAGAATATCCTTGTAAATGAACGAAAGGTAACTCTGGTGCTACGGAGGAACTACTGCTACTGTTCTTTGCCGCTTTTGAGGTAGGCAGATTATTGGTATCAAGGTAAAATACTTCTTCCAGACTATTGTCATTGAATTGACGACCATAAAGGCTCTGTAAAAGAAACGAAAGGGTAAAGACGTCATCTCATTCCGCCAGCTCATGACAGATGAGTCTTACCGCATTCCGAAGCACCAACTGTCCTTTACTGCCAGTTATGGAAAGCTCTTGAGAGAATTGGGAAAAATTAGTATTGAGGTTGAGGGAAATCAAGCAGTCTCGCCGGTCGGTTTCAATTAGGACTTGAGCCACATCGTCTGCCGTGATATGCCGTATTCCCTTGATATGAGGAGTGTTTCGTTGCATGGTTCGAAATACAGCATGGACGCGCAAGGCTCGCTGTTGCAGTAAGTATATCAAGCCGAGATCAATTAATGCATAGCCAAACTGATTGAGGACACCTCCACCCATATCCTCTCTACATTTCCAGCTAAACTTGGATTGAGCATCGCTTGCCACCAGGCTGGGACTGGTCAAGCGAATGTCGCAATGTAATGGAGAATCATCATCGCCCAAGAACTTGGCCTCAATTAGCCGCCTCATTTCTTGTGCGGCTGGCAGGCACCTGAGACCTCCCACTACGGCGGTTAGGTTGGGATAATACGAGGCACTTTGAACCATTCGCTGAGTTTGGGCCGGGGATATGGAGGCCGGAGGATGGACAAAGACATGTTTGGCAATGCCCAGAGCCTTGACGGCTATTTGAGCATGATAGGATGGATCGCAGAATATTAAAAGAAGGCCAATTTCGGGGTGTAGAATCACCTCGTCTTCGTACGAAGCCACTTCAATTTCAATGTTCAAGTTGGACTTGGCGGCAAATTTTGCTTCAGATTCCTGATTATTATTGGGGTCCCAGAGGGCAACGACTTCAAAGCCAGCATCCCGAATAAAGGGGAGTAATGCGACCGGAGGAATCCCAAGGATACCCACGCGTGGTAAGGATGAGCTCATCAATTCTCTAGAGAAAAAGAGAAAAAGTAACAATTAGAACTGGATGAAATGGGGGGAAGAGACTCGAAACTTTTTTTCTTCTCATCAAAAGACAGATATCAAATACATATAAGTTAATTGCCAACGTTGGGAGCCACCGTGGAGAAGTAGGGAGCTGAATTTTGGACAAGTCTGAAAAGAAAAGAAAAGGGCATTGTCAGAAAATATGATGATGATGAATGATCTGATTGACAATGTACTCACAAAGTATGGCATACTTCGCAGACCCTTGACGGCCTCTGATGAGGTCCGCTGCTGACGCTTTTGGTAAGGCAATCAGAACAAAATATTCTGCCGCAGTGACGACAATGGTGCTTCCTCTTGGCAACGTTAAAAGGCTGGTGGCAGCTTGAACAATCTTCAATGTCTTCCTCATGCTGCCATCGCACCTATACATAATATACATGGCATGAAGTTGCTTTAAAAAATGAAAACCTTCTGGCTTTTTTAACATACCTCGTTTTCTGACTGTCGTATCTTTTCCAACTCCATTTGCAAGGATTGCGAAAGTCTCACAAAATCCGTCTGCACCGCCACTGAATTGTCCAACTCCTGCTGAAGATTAGAGACTCGTCCTTTCAACTCCGCCACTTGTCCTTCAGCTCGAGCCTTTTGCACAGCACTACTGTCCACCTGCTTTTCTAGAGTCGCCTTTTCCTTTCGCAGGCTTTTAGCCACCCCTTCAATCTCCAAACATCGTTTCTGCATCACGTCCAACTCCGACTGACAACTGTCTAGCATCACCAATCGCTCCTTGAGACTTTCGTTTTCTGCACTCAACTCAGCACGGACCTGTTTCCGCTTTTCTTCATGATGCTCCGAGGCCAATTTGGCTGAAATGAGTTGTTCACGATAGGTCAGTAGTAAGAGATGCATATCTTCGGTTTTTTCTGGCAAATTAATCACTTCTTCTCTAAGCTCTTCCGCTTTGGCCTCTCGTTTGCCTAGCAGCTCTTCATTTTCAATCTGCAGTCGTTTCAGCTCACCCACAATGCGATCACGATCGGTGGAGATACTGTGCAGTCTGGACTTGAGCTCTTCAAAGGCCACTTGGTACCTTACCTGTAGCTGAGCCAATAAAGTCTGCGACTCAACGACTGTCTGGCTCAATTGCAAAGTCTGACTTTGGTAATCCTCAGCTCGCTGATTGAATTGTCTCTCCATCAATTCCATTTCCCCTTTCAGCTTCTCTTCTCTCTTGCTTTGCTTATCTACCTTGCCCCGGTACTCTTGAAGTTGCGCCTGCAGCTTCTTGAACTGGTCAGAGCCCACCACGTCGACGTCAAGGCCAACGCCCATCAGGGCCCGCATCTTGTCCAGCTCGGATTGCAACGAGTCCCATTCGGCTCGGTTAATGACCAACTCTTGGGAAATCACATTAGAATTAGTCTGACATTGGTCATTGGCGGCAACTTGCATGTCAGCAGAATTTAAATCTGTTGTTGAAGACGCAGTCAAAGAAGAAGCTGCAGCTGATGATGATGATGATGACAAGTGAAATTTTTGGTCTTCCGAAAGGACAGAAACCACTCTGGCTAATTCTGCAGCATGCTTTTGCTGACATTTCAACAGACGTCCGTTGGCTTCAGCAGTTTGGGACCTTAGCTCTCCACACTTTTTGAGGGACCGCTCCAAATCGGCCTGGTTGCGTTCATTTTGAAGTCTAAGCTCGTTCAATTCTTTGACAACCAGTGAGAGCCTGGCGTTGAGCAGCGTGGTCAAGACCGTTGAAGACAAGTTGCCTGGCTTGTTGCTACTTTCCTGACTTTTCTTCTCTAGTTCTTCCAGAGCTTCCGCAAATGATTTTTTGCCTGCCAGCCACTCTCCCAAGGTTTGGGCCGAATACAACACTCCAGACTGGTTTCTTTCAAACTCTTGAAGCATGGAGTCTGTCTGGCGGAGTTTGTCCTTCAATGCACCAATCTGCTCTTCCAAAGGAACCACAATAGCTTTTAATACTTCGGCATCTTCGTAAGCTCGTTGTATGCCAGTGGGATCTTCATTGCCTCCTGTCATTGGTGAAGTGTCAGATGAATCATCAGACAATTGCTGCTGCTGCTGTAGTTTAGAAAAAGACAAATTGCTTTTGACTCGACGTGCCAGTGACTTGGTGGCGTCCGACAAGACACTTAAAGTTTCCTTGTCCATCAGGGCGGACGACCCCGACTCCATTGTCGTCGTCGTCGGTAAGAGCAAGTCCCCTCCGCCAACGATGCCGTGTTTACTGCTTTTCAGTTCGCGGTTTTCCACCTCTAACTGCTCAATGACAGCCCTCATTCTGGCACACTCATGCTCATACCTCGTTGTAGTTGATTGGGCCTCGTCTTGAGCCTCGATCAGTAAACTCTCCAACGTTTTCTTTTCATCGTCTAAAACAGTTCTTTGTCGATCCAATTCTATCAGATCTTCTTTGACACAACTGGCAACAGCTACTTCACTCAAGGCATCGTTCAAGGAGTGCTGCAATTTGGTGTTTTTAACACGTAATTCTTCTACTTGTTCCTGCAGCTCCTCCAGCCCTACGGATGCTGGCGATTCTGCTGATGACATGGATTCTTCCAAGGTCTGGCTGGTCACAAAGGAAGAAGCTCTCACAGCCGTTAAAGTAGTTGTTGTTCTACTTCTAAGGCGGCAGTGAAGTCGTCAGCTGTCAGTTGCTGCACCACTCCAGCTCCAGCTTCGTCCTTACAAAACAAGAGGCTATCTCAATTCTCATGTGACGCACACGGACATAACTGATAATCAAGAATCAACATTCAAGTCATGCAACTCTTGAAATCACTATTCTTTTCCTTTTCAATTCCAATTGCATTTCTCACGTCAAAAAGCGCTACTTAAAATTTTAACATCAAGTCTTTTAAAAGTTTTAACGAGATTTTTCAAGATAGGTTGCGCGATGAGTCAAATCTTCAGCTGGAAAAGCAAGCAAACCAAAACAAATCTCGTTAAAAAACTTGAAGAAAAGTTAGACAGCATTTTTTGACGTGAGAGATGAAATTGGAGGAGAACAGTAAATGGAAACAGTTTTCTAAACGAAATGATATGGTCTACAGACTATTCAAAAGTTCCTCTCAGATTGTTTTTCAATTGACCGATATGGTGGATATTTTGGAAGAGAAACTCTCAGAAAAGGAATTCATTCATCGGTTCCAAATGCTGAATCCTGAAGTGGAAGCAGACCCAAGCATAATTGAAGTTGTAGCCAAAGAATTGTCTAGTGCAGCATCAATCCAAACACAAGAGGAAGAGACAACTGTCAACCTTGAGTTCCTGGAATGTGATATTTTTTTGAAATGGGAATTCAAACTTCAAAAGCTTCCACCAGAAAAAATGCATGACATTATTACCAAGAACCTTTTGGCAGTTACAAATTACTTAGTTTTCACCAAGGTACTTGCACTTATATAAATGAAATTCGAAAATATGTCAGGCCTATTTTTTTTTTCAGGAAAAATTGATTGAAACTATTCGAGCAAAGGAAAAAGAAATTTCTAAACTCTACGAGAATGGAGCATCACTAATCAATACAAGTCTGAAGACTGAGCCTTTCAATCCTAAGCATCTTGTTTATGAAGGAGATAAAGCTACAAATGACATATTGCTTATAACAACGGACCCTTTTCATCAGTTAATGGAGGAGCAAGCTATTCGTTCAAAAAGAAGTCGAGGAGAAGTCATGCAATTGAACCTCAACGACGACAAAGTTATTTCCAACAGCAAACAGAGTGAAGAAGGTACCTCAAAAGCCACAGACTCAAATCCAGGAGGAACAAACCGTTTTTATGTAACCAAGAGGAAAATTGACGATCTTAGCAAGTCCAAAACTGCTCGAAAATTGCAAAAATTATAAAGTTTTTAATTAGGTTAATAAAGTTTTAAGTTTAAAAAAGTGAAGAAAAACTGTTTTGAAGAAAGAGAGAGAGGTTGAGTGTGAAAAAATTGTCAAGTTCCGTTGGTAATTTTTTCAAGCAACAAACTTCTTCCGGCGAATTTGTCAACAAGGAATTGCAACATTTTCATCATTTTGCAGAAATTGCAAGGAAATGGCTTCAAATGATCTTCTTGAAGTCTTTAAGAGCATTGGCTTGTCTGAGGCCAAGGCCAAAGAAACGTTGAAGAACACAACCTTGTCAAAGAACTTGGAAGCGGCAATTGCAATGGCGAAAAAGACCAATTCTTCGTCGAGCTTGTCTATTGCTCAAGGAATGTTATTGTATCACATTGCTTCCAAAATTAAGCCTCAAATCAAGCAGCACATGGAGTACCTATGTTCTGCCGTAGCTTGTTGCAAGCTTGACAATGAATTAAGAGTCAATGCAGCCTTGGAATTTGTACTTCAGCATGCTAATGTCAAAGCAATTGACACTTTGGCCTTTGACCAAGCCTGCGGTGTTGGCATTGAAGTTACACCCGAAGAAATTGAAAAGGAAGTTGAGCAAGTACTGAACGCAAACAAAGCAGCTATTGTAGAGAAGAGGTACCGGTTTCCTGTCGGTCAACTAATGGGACAAGTCAGGCAAAAGTTGCCCTGGGCTGATGGCAAAGCCATCAAGAGTGAATTCGATGTTCAAGTACTAGACATGCTTGGCCCCAAAACAGAGGCCGATTTGGCACCTCCGCCCAAGAAAGAGAAGAAAAAGGTCGAGAAAAGTGATAATAAGAAAACTGTCAAGAAGGAAGATGCAGATGTTACTGCTACCAATGGAGGAGACAATGGTGAAGTCAATGAAAATGAAGGTGCGGCGACTATTTCGGAACTTATGAAAAACAAGGTTCATTTCCACAAGCCTGGGGAGAACTACAAAACTGACGGATATGTGATCAACGACACTACCATGGACCGCTTAAAAGACCACTTGAAAAGAACTAAGGGACAAGTTCGTACGCGATTTCCTCCAGAGCCTAATGGTATTTTGCACATTGGCCATGCCAAAGCCATCAACATCAATTTCGGCTATGCGGCCGCGCACAACGGTATCACTTTTCTCCGGTATGACGATACCAACCCTGAGAAGGAAGAGGAGAAATTTTTCACCGGTATCAAGGATATTGTCCAATGGTTGGGATACCAACCCTACCAAATCACCCATTCTTCGGACAATTTTGACCAATTGTACGCTTGGGCGGTAGACTTGATCCATCAAGATCTGGCATATGTCTGTCACCAAAAGCAAGAAGACATCCGTGGATTCAATCCGCCCCCGTCACCCTGGAGAACCCGTCCAAAATCCCAATCGCTGCAACTTTTCCAGGACATGAAAAACGGCAAATTTGAGGAGGGCGAGGCGACTCTTCGATTGAAGTTGACTTTGGAAGAGGGTAAACAAGACCCAGTGGCCTACCGGATCAAGTATGCCGCCCATCACCGCACGGGGGACAAGTGGTGTATTTATCCAACCTATGACTACACTCATTGTCTGTGTGACTCTTTGGAAGACATAACTCACTCTCTGTGCACCAAAGAATTTCAAACCAGACGCTCAAGTTACTATTGGCTTTGCAATGCTGTCAACGCTTACTGTCCTGTCCAGTGGGAGTATGGGCGCTTGAACATGAGCTATACAGTGGTGTCGAAACGAAAGATTGCCAAGTTGATCGATTCGGGCACCTGCGCGGACTGGGATGATCCAAGGTTGTTCACCTTGACCGCCTTGAGGAGACGCGGTTTTCCTGCTGAGGCCATCAACAATTTTTGCGCACGGATGGGTGTGACAGGTGCTCAAATGGTCATTGACCCATCTGTGTTGGAAGCGGTGGTCCGAAGCACTCTGAATACAACGGCGCCCAGAACCATGGTGGTATTGAACCCTTTGAAAGTCAACCTGAAAAACAGTAGTAAATCCTTTACTAAACGGAATATATCCGTTCCAGACTTTCCAGATGCACCTGAAAAAGGCAGTCATCTCATTGGTTTTGATCAAGTCATCTTCATTGAAAAAGATGATTTTATGGAGGTGGGCGAGAAGGGATACCGGAGGTTGACCAAAGATCAACCTGTGGGACTAAGATATGCTGGATGTGTGCTCAAGTGTTTGAAAGTGGTCAAAAAAGAGGAAGCAACCGGAGAACCCATTGAAATTGACGTTGAAGCCGTAGCGGTGGAAGATTGTGAAACCAAGCCCAAAGCTTTTATTCATTGGGTTGCACAAGCAGACTCTGTAGAAATTGAAGTTCGACTCTATGAGCGTCTGTTCAAGCACAAAAATCCCGAAGATTTGTCCCTGGTTCCCGATGGCTTCCTCAGTGATATCAACGAAAATTCCTTGTCAGTTTTGAAGAATGCACGTGCTGACAAGTATTTGCCAAGCAATGCTAAAGTCTTTGACAAGTACCAATTTGAGCGTATTGGTTTTTTCTCAGTCGATCCGGACACCGATGTCAATGGCAAATGTGTTGTATTCAATCGAACTGTTTCATTAAAAGAAGATACAAAGGCCAAGAAATAAATTCTAATCCGTTTCAAAAGACATTTCTTTTCTTCTTTTCCAGATCATGTCCAAGATCAATGTCCTTGATAATCACGATGAACAAGGTTGGATCCAGTTGCTTGACCAGTGCAACAGCAAACCGGAGCTTGCCAAAAGTACCAATAATGACTTTGATTGTCAATGCGGACAAGAGTACTTTGATAGCATTGAGGCATACCAACTGGAATTGAATAGTGGTACTTATCTTGCTCAAAATCATATCCAGATGGTAGCTCGTGTTCTTCTTCATCAGCATCGTCTTGACCGCCGACTGTGTAGTAAAATTGTCAAGCTTCCAGATATGCTGGCCAATCTGAAAAAAGGACGAAAAGACGACAGTAGTGATGATACTATAGCTTTGATTGTGTCACAAATTCTGAAAGCTATTTTGCTGTGTCATACATCTTCAAACACCTCTTCATTGTCACCTTTTGTACTCTCAGTGATCTCAAGTGCTTGTCAAAATTACCGTATTCACTTTGCCGATATTCTGAGGCAAGACTACATCTCTCAATTGCCGACTTATCAAGTGACTCTCCCATGCTCCGTGATCAATCAAGCCTTGTTTGTTGCTCTTCTGGAACAAGACAATCTTGACAACATTATTGCGACCATAAGCCTCGACGACAATGAAGACATTGTAACTTTGAAAAGCATGAGCAAAAGACTGATTTTACGTTTTAATGCCTTGAACTGGCATCTTGTGTCACTTTTAGTGTGTTTTCTGGCTCAAAAGCTTCATGGGAATTTGGCATGGATTCTGGATGAGTCTATGACATTGTGGGCGGATCCAGTCATTGCCAAAGCCTATGTGCACCAAGAAGTCATCTATTACACACAAATTTCATTGCTCATTTTTTCCCACATGAATCCAAAAGTTGTGTTGGACCATCAGGACCAATTGATCAAGTGGATTACCAAAGGTTTACCCAACCATTTTACCTCAACCGATCACCGATCTATTCAATTGGCCAAGTATTTCTGTGAAATTGTCACCGAGACTTTGAAAGCCTATGACAAAAAAGAGGCTTCTGGCCTGGAGGAATCGGGTTTGCCAATGACACTGGTCAGGCCCGAAGAAGAAGTAAACAGGAAAATGGTCCAAAGCGTTCATCATCAGTGTCGCAATGCTTTGGCATTCTGGTGCATGTTTGGGAAAGAAGAAGAGGCAGAAGTGATAACCAAGGTTGACAAAACTGATAAAGACACAAATGTCCAAGACGATGGAATTGACGATGACGACGACGACGATGACTTGGATCCCATAGAAACGCTTGACGCACCAACTAAGTGCCAAATAGCTTACATTCGTGATTTCATCGATGTTTTAAAAGAAGACAAGCCCTATGATGAAAAGTTAAGCCTATTCCAAAGCCTTCCCAATGTCGTCTTACACCAACTCAAATTGGAACATCCTCAAGTTGGCAGAGATCTCTTGGACCTTTTGGTCCAATGGACTAATGATTTTGATTGTCCTCTAATAGAAAAATGCCGGAAAAGTAGCTTATGCAATGCATTGCTGAGCCGGATGGACGGCAATGTTCAACACTTGTGTGCCTCTTTGGTCCAAAAGTCCACAAGTGTGCCGGTCCAAGCATTGCTTTTGGATGTCCTCTCTAATGTTGCCAATCAAACTTCATTATCTGATTTACAAACTTTGAGCAAAGCTGCATTTGATATCTTGCATTTGGATCTCTTTCGCAGTCCACAAGTACCTATTCGGATTCCTCTCATTCTGTTCTACCATAGGCTTTTGAGCATCATGCCCCTCGGTATGATACGTGCGGAAATGCTCAATGCCTACCTCAAAGCCTTGACATCTCTGGGTGATGATACTGGCAATATTGACAAAGCCACTGAGCAAACCATCGCATATTCACTTCATCATTTGATGCCAAAGTTACGAGATGTTCAATTGGCCAGTCCAGAGTCAGACAAGGAGCGTATCAGTCAAGGATTGAATTCTATGAGATCTTGGTTATGGCAATTACAACAAAATCCTGTAGAAATAAAGTGATTTTCAATAAAAGCAGTAAATATATAAAATATCGTATGCCTCCGCCATTTTGTAGCCATTGTCGTTGAGAATCCAAAAATCGGCACTTTTGCTAAATTAGATTAACTTTGACTTTTAGAATAGTGTGACAGGTGTACCTAATTCAAAGTCAAATATCTAAACAATAAAAGTAAAATTATTTCTAAATAACAATAAAAAAAAATATTACTTGTAATTTTAAACTCAAATAAGAAAGACAAAAGATTTATGGAAAATAATGTAAGAAAAAATGTCAAAAAAATGAAGGATAAAAATGTAGGATAAAAAAAAATGTAGGAAAAAAAATGTAGGAAAAAAAAGTAGGATAAAAAAATAGGATAAAAAATGTAGCATAAAAATGAAAAAAAAAAAAAAATGGAAGTTTAAAAAAACACTGTTCTAAATCTTCACTTTTTGTCAAAAAAAATTCAACTTTGATTTTCCGAGAAAATTGTCGATTTCTTTGGGTGAAAATGTGGTGGTTTTGGACATTTTAACTTTAAAAAAGTTTTTCCTTAATTGAACTTTTCTACCACAGATTATGAAGTACAAAATTCCAGAGCAACCTTTTGACTTATTTTTTCCTAAAATTGATTGTATTCTCAAATCTGTATGCGTTAAGGTGGCATCCCGTTTTTATCCTCTTTTTGAACCTTGTGATTTCCAAAAGAAAGAATGAGTCACAAAATTCCCCAACAAAATCTAGTTTTCCAAACAAAGCCCATCATTAAAATGCAGCTTTCTCTAATACTATAAAGGCACATGGTAAGTGGACTTGTGAATCAGTAAGCGACAATAAGAACCATGAACAAGTTCATCCTCTTGACCTTCTTTGGAATGATGGTTTGTACCATCAATGCTGACGATGATTCCAACCATTGCTTTGCTCCTTGTCAAATGAAGTCACTTGGTTCTGGTGGTGGTATTAGGCACACCATGGGCACCATTGGCGATGAGGAACTCTATGATGTGGGAGGTATCAAGGTATTACCCATCACTAACTACCACTGTGTCATGAAATGTGCTAATCAACTTAGCCAAGCAACCATGGGCCCCATCTTGCAACCCGGATTTAAAAATGAATACAACCACGAATGCGTTTTGATCGAGAACTTGGACTATTGTGTCCAATTATGGAAGGTGATGAACAATGTGGACTGCGAAGTACCCATCAGGACTATGGTCGCAAACACTTTCGGAGTAAGTAAAAGAAAAAGAACTGTAGAAAGCTCAAAACTTATGTTTCATTTTTTACTTTTTTTTTTAAGGAAAATGATGAACCTTGTATGAGGGACTACGCCTACGCCGATCCTAGTCGTTATGGTAACATCACTGAATCTAAATGGATTCTTCCACGTTTTTACGACTAATTTCGATTAAAATCAGTCAAAAAAACTTGATTGACGACTTTAAGCACGCTTTAAGCATTGAAATAAAACTTACTTTCCGAATTATTTGATTGTAAACCATGCTGCACACTGAGTCTTAGAAATTCAGAATTATTCGACTGTTGGCGCTAATAAAAGTGGGGTAGAATAAAAATTCAGATTGGTCTGAATTAGAACAGATTTGTTTGATTCTGGCAAAATTTGAAAAAAAATGGAGGAATTGTTTTGATCGCTTCAAAAATTTGCCCGGTGCGTTATCAAAAGAGAATATTTCTAAACTCCACTTTTTTCTGGACCTAGCGCGCTATCCAAGTGTATAATAAAGTTTGGCTACTTTGAGGCCAACATTACAAAATATTTTTGTAATAATTTGTAATTTGACAGATAAAATGTCAATGTTTTAGGGGAATTTTACTTTGTACATTGTGATATATGATCTTAAAAAAAACTTTTAGAGCTTTAAAGCTAACAAAAAATATTTTCCACTCGCAATCCGTCGCCTTCGGCGACTACTTGCGAGGCCTACCGGCGGGAGCCTCGCTGCGCTCGGTCACA
>LT728069.1:66162-77781 GCA_900157175.1 Oithona nana
TTCGTCAAATTGAAGTGAGATCTGGACTGCTTAGCTAGAATGTAAACAAACTTTCACGAGTTTTTTTTTTCGCTTTTCGTAACATTTAGCGATTTTTTGCTAAATTTCTGTCTAAAGCTTGTTGGGACACCCGGTATTTGAAATGTCTGTTTGAAAAAATGGACAAAAATCATCTTTTTTTTTCGTTTGTTTCAGTGGTTGAAAGGTTTTCCTCAGTGAAGTTGGTGGCTGATGTTAGTAAAGAAACAAATGATGATGAACAAAGTATGAATAGTGAAGAAGTCTCAAAAGGGATGGAAGAATTAAGTGTTGGTCCTAGCCTAGGAGGTGGTGGCGCAGTGGGAAAATTCAAGAAAAAGGAAAAGAAGAAAAAGAATAAGAAAAAATTCTAAATATTCTTTATAAAATATTTATTTCACGTCGGTGATAAGAGTTTTTGCGGTGTCTTCCAAATCTTCCACTTCTTCTTTGGTATCAAAAGTAACTTCTTTATCGGACTGTAAATTTTCAATGCTCAGAGTTGTATTGGATTGCAAATTTTCCACACTTAAAGGTTTTCTTGAATTATCAGTTTCGTTGGCCTTGAGCGATAAAATCAATGACTTCAATTCTTCAAGTTCTTGGAAAGTTATGTGTTTTGCTTGATCATCGGACAAAGTTGGCACTGTTGCTTTTGTCGGTTCAATGGAAATAAAAGGTAATTTGATCGAGTATCCAGACAGGGTAACGACAAATAAGACTAAAATACAGAATGAAAATGTCAGCACTCCAAAAGAGGCTAAATAAGAGTTTGAACTCAAGACTCCACTGAAGAATAGGCCTAATTTGTCCCCCAAGTGTTCTAAGGGATGCAAAATGACTTTACTTATACACTCGGATGCCGCCATTAGTGGAGTGACTTCTAAAAATGCATTGACATGTACGGCTTCTCGGTACTTGACGCACTCTTCTTTGGCTGATCTTGGACCGCTGACCACACTGCTTAAGAGCTGATGAAGCATGGATGGCTGAATACAGTGATGTGGAGGACTTCCGTTGTGCTTCATGAATGTCTCTTGCTTCTTGGCCAGCACCTGTTTTAACATGTGACTCCATTCCCATGCAAAGGAGATCAAAATGAAGGAGAGTACAATCAACCACAGAGGTGTACCTCTCCAAAGACAATAGATGAGAGAAAAGGCAATGATCATCGGAGCCACAAAAAATAGATTTTCTAGCCACAGAGAAGCCATGGGTACTACCACTTCTAAGTAGTAATCTCGGTTATTTTTGGGACTGGCACGAAGAGTGGAGGAGACAAGTTTCTCCAACACAGGTTCTAAGCTGTGCAAAGCTTGTAATTTCAAAGTCGCCGGAGCGGTCGAGATTGACAAAACACTGAAACTGTATAGAAGGGAGGCTTCATACTTGTTCAATGAAATCTCCAACAGTCCCTCTATGTCTCTTGGCATGTCAGGCTGATCAATACTTAAGACTTTGCTCAGCCTTTGAATATGCCGATGAAAAAATAGCTCGGCAGGACAAGTAGTCCTGTTTTCACTTAATGCTACATTGGTGAGCTCACGTTTTGGCGGGGGATTTTGCGGTCTTGCTTTGGGATCATTGCTCAGACCCATGTCATGGGGATCAGTCCATTCTTTGACGTTTTGCGTTGATGTTGCCGACACGAAAATACTGTAAGCTATCAAGTAGGCTAATGACAGATTTTTCATTTTTTAGCCGTTCTGACGTTTTATAGTGCTTCAAATTTTTCGTGAAAAAATACAAACTTTTGTTATTGTCATGACGTCATTCAGCTG
This sequence comes from Oithona nana, assembly GCA_900157175.1. Classification (NCBI taxonomy): domain Eukaryota; kingdom Metazoa; phylum Arthropoda; class Copepoda; order Cyclopoida; family Oithonidae; genus Oithona; species Oithona nana. The sequence continues at coordinate 67,962 of LT728069.1, forward strand.
AGACTGTTGAACGTTTTATCAAGTCTGCTCAGCTCAGTTTTTCTTTTTGTAAACAATTCGACTTATTGCACAAGGGCCCCTTAGTGTTCCTTTTGACCGCCAGCTGGCACTGTGATCGAATTTCAGTGCTACCAGTGCCAGCTTCAACTTTGGCTCTTCGAAATTTGACGTTCTTTAACAAAAATTGGCTTTTTTTGGTTCAATTTAGTGGGAAACACTGTGTGAAATTTTTAGTGCGTAAATGCGGCGATTTGAAGGGAGTAAGCGAAAGTAATCTTAAAAGACAATCAGATTAGTCGAAAATCAGTGGACAGGAAAGCGCCGCCGCGGGATGGACCCAAGTGTCATGACGTCTTGTCTGACATAAACATATTCCTGGCCCAAAGCCAAGTAGTTGGGCTGCTGCAGCATTACTGTTACTGTCCTCGACCCAAGTAATAATTTGGGTCAGTTTTTCAAGAACTATGGCACTGTCATTATACAAGAATTGTGTGAAGGCAATTTCTAGCCATTTTCAAGCAGTTCGTCAAAATGCTTCAGATCAGCCACCTGTCACCTTTGACATGTGGTTTGATGTGTGTCGAGAGCTTAGTGACGTCGATACTCAAGCTTCTCTTGATGCCTTGTTCAAAGAGCTGACCAATCTAGACATTCTCATTCAGTTCCTCAAGTTGGGCCATAAACGCATTCAACTTCATCAAATGTACGAAAAGGTCAATAGAGCCTTCGAGGACAACAGACTCAACTCTCAAGTGGTGAATGCCTTCCATGCCTTCCGGCAAAAAGTCATGATCCTTCAGAGGCCTAATACAACCGACAAGTATATGCTTTGCTGTGCGGGACAACATTTAGCCTCCTTCCTAATTGACGGCGGATGGTACTTGGAAGCTGCCGAGATTCTTGAGGCTGCCATCGTCAATCATGAGATCCAAGTATTACATCCAGGCGTCAACTTGAACCTGATGGCCAAACTCCTGCAATCTCGCAGTGAATTCAGACAGTTTGACAAAGCAGAAGTCATACTCCAAGGCCTGGAACTCAACAGTACTGACTATGACCAAGTGAACGCTGACAGCATTGCATATGTGTATTGCGAAGTCTCAAATTACTATTTTTGGAGGTCAATGTATAAAGAGTCCTTCACTTGGAGTCTGAAGGCAGTGGAAGGCATAAGAGCAAAAACACCTCCTGCTCCTCGGGTCATTGTTGATATTCTACGGCAAGCTGGTGAGAAAGAAAACCCTTTTTTGATTGTACATATGAATTGTTCTTGACCAATATTTGAAAAAAAATTCTAGGAAAATCAAGTGTGGTGACTAGAAGATATCCATTGGCCCAGTTGTTGCTACGGGAAGCTTTACTCAAGTCACATGAAATTTACGGCAAAGATCATCTTAAATACGCCGATTGCTTGCAAGACTACGCTTTTTATCTTCTCAATGTAGACAAAGTTGGACTTAGTGTCCAAGCTTATGAGGAGGCCCTCAAGGTAAGAAAAATAATTTACCTACATAATTGATCACTTAGCTAACTGATTTATTGGCTTGCAGATACGTACGGATATTCTTGGACATAAAAATTTACTGGTGGCAAAGTTGTACGAGGAATTGGCGTATGCTACATACGTTTTTGAGTACAGCAAAGGCAATTTTGACAAGGCTGAGGAACGTGCTGAATTGGCTATTCAAACCATGAAGAGAATCATTCCAGCCAATCATTTGATGGTGGCCAGTTCTCAAAGAGTATTAGCTCTCGTTTTAGAAGAGATTGCCATTGATATGCAGGACAACAAAGCCAAAAGTAGTCAAATGTTGGCTCGAGCTGAAGAGTTACACTTGTCGGCGGTCAAGTTAACCACCCAAGCCTTTGGCGAAAAAAATGTCCAGTCCGCCAAACATTACGGTAATAATTAATGATAAATTGTTTTAAACACCATAAATGGCATTGCGTTTTTTTACAGGCAATCTTGGACGGCTGTATCAAACCATGATGCGGTTCGAGGAGGCGGAGAAAATGCATTTGAAGGCCATTCAGATCAAAGAGGCCCTTCTGGGGCCTAAAGACTATGAGGTTGCCCTAAGCATTGGCCACCTGGCCTCGCTCTACAATTACGACCTGAATGAATTCAACAAGGCTGAGGAGCTTTATTTGCGAAGCATTGACATCTCACTCCGACTTTTCGGACCCTCTTATTCAGGACTGGAGTATGATTATCGAGGGCTGATCAGGGTCTATGAGCGAACTGGTGAAGTCCAAAATTTTGCAAAATACATTCTGCTGCTACGAACATGGACGGATCTGAAAGAAGCCAAAGACGAAGAAAATCATCCAGAAAATTTGCACCTGTCCTCAACCTTTCTAGCTAAGCGAGGGGCGGCCTCCCGTCCTCATCAGCAAATCCTGCAAATGATCGGCCAGTTATCAGCCGAGAACAAAGGAGGTTTGACGGATAAGATGGATACGATGACAACCAATAATCCCAGCACAGATCACACTTTAATTCAATATGAAAATACTATCCAATCCAATCTTGAAGAAGACAAAGAAATTTGAGAATACCGTTGAGAGAAATATATCTTTACTCTATATTACTGATAAAGGACATGGCTATTTTTGAGGTATTGTTTGACCCTTTTAGCAAACTCCAAGCTGCTCCAATTGGACGCCAACTCTTGAGTCTCAGCCTCCATGATCTTCAACACTTGTTCCTTCAAGGATTTCTTCATGTACTGTTTCAACCTAAACAGTCCTCCTGCGGCGTTCATAAATTCCAAGCTCTCCAGCCGTGGCACAATCTCTTCTAAAAAGGAGGATGGCCAGATGACACTAGAAACCAGACCCGCCTCTTGAGCCATTCTGGCTGTCAAGCAGTGTCCCATGTACAACATCTCACTGATTGAGCTCTGTTTGCAGCCTCCATAAGCACTGCTTGTAGACGAAGACATGAAACCTTCTGGAATTTGACCCAGTCTGGAGTACTCCATTGAGAACTCAGCCTTGTCGCTAGCGTACACAACATCGAAGTACGGCAATAAAGTGACGGCCAATCCGCAAGCCTTGCCGTTAACGGCAGCCACCAGGATTTTGGAGCAGTTCAAGATCTGCTTAACCAGCCTCTTGATGGCCGAGGCTAGCGACTCTGCGGCTCGCCTTTGTCTATCAGCCGAGCCATCATGGGTGAGAACTGTCAAGTCAACGCCTTGGCAAAATGTTCCACCGATACCGGTGATCATGATAGCTCGGCATTCAGGATCACTTTCTAGCTGTTTGAGGACGTCAATCATCTCGTCACATACATTGATATTGACACTATTCTTGAGGCCGGTCGAACTTGGACTCAGGATCACCTGTACGAAAGTGCTGTATGTGCGAAGTAAAATGTCTTTGAAATGCTTGGTCTGAATTTTCCAGGGTCTGGTGCGAATGCTTCGCAGGTTAGTTACTGTTAAGGCAGCAGCGGCGGCAGTAGAAGAGCCTGAGGAGGTTTGGGCTACGGCCAAAGTAGATTGAGATTTGGACACTGAGGATTCAATGCTAGTCACACTACCATTAGGCGATGCCGCGGCCGCCGCCGCCACATTCCCTCCCACTACAGCCTCCTCAGCCTCATCATGGAGAGGAGAAGAGGATTGGCGGAGATCCTGGACAATATTGTATCTGGAGGGTGAACTCCACAGTTTGGCATAGTCTCTGTCAGGAAGTTGTTTTAGGATCTCCAAAGATGGGGATTTGATCAATTCTTCTTGTGTGCAAGGCCGGACAGATTGGGGATCGATGACGTTTCTCAACATGTTGTTGGGATTTATGAATCGCCGATGAAACAATGCATTCAAGTTCTTGGCAGCAGAGTTGGATGGAGTCGATTGAGACAAACCTTTGGCGGCTTGACCGCGTTCCACCTCATTACTGGGCCTCCGTTGCTGCTGCTGCTGATGATGGTTTGCGAGGCTGATGCTAGTTGTGGGACTTTGTGAGCTGGTGTAAGAACTGGATGGCCGCCGCCGGCTGGCTGGTAGAGCGTGCAGTAGATTGATCACGCCCTCGTCTTGGTGTAGTTTAATTACCTCCGACATGCTGACGCCTTTGGTATTTTTCTTGCTCTGTTTCTTAGTGTCATCATTATTGTCAGTATTGTCAACAACTTCATTGGCCGGAATGAGTAAAGAGGCTTTGAGATGGCTGCCTTTTGAGTAACTTTTACTGCTAGCCTCTTTAAGTAACCGAGGCCGTTTAGACTCATAAGTCGGCAACATGACGGACAAAGCCTTGCCTGGACTGGCTGGTGCTGAGGCGGCTTTGCGGCTGCTAGTCCTATTTGGACTCTCATTGTCACCATTGTCATTATTATCATCCACTCTAATGGTGGCAATGTCCGACTCGAACTTTTCTTTGGCAGAATCAATGGCTGATTTGAGGTCCATGATGGGCAAAGACTTTCTGCTTGGACTACTTGATCCTCCTGTCAAAGGTCTTCGCCTCTTCCGTGGTGGTGGTGCTTGCGGCTCGCTACTCATCTCTCGTGTCTCTGAAACATAACAAAAAATAATTCTAATGCGATCAAGATTATTAGTATTCTGTCGTTCACAGCTTCTTTATTTCTGATGACTACTATATTCTCCCGGAGCCTTTTTCTGATGGATCACATCGCGACTGAAATTGACCATGGGATCAATTTGACAAAGTGTTTGATGCACAAAAGGGGGTTCAAGGAGACCCAGTTTGTTGGTTTTTTCCGGATGAGGATTCCAGTTGGGCAAAATTTTCAAAGAGTTCTCGGGCAACTTGTGCAAATTGCCAACTTTCATGGCATTTTCCAACTCATCGGCATCTCGCAAGTCTTTCATCAGAAGCTCGGTCATCTGCAAAAACGGTCGATTCATGGCTTCGCGCGTCAACCTTTGCAATTCCAAAAGGTACATGACGTCATACACCGCGTTCATCTCCATATGAGCGGCCAATGGTCTTTTGGTCCATATGACCGTGTCTTGATCTTGGGCGTAAGCTCTTTTATGAGGAAAGTAGCAAAATTGGGCCTTGATCCCTAAGTACCCACGGACCAATTCGTTGAGTGGAAAGGTGTAGCGCGGTAGGTGTCCATGGTAGGTGGACCAGCAGCTAAAGACCAGGTGGGCAGCCAACGTATCATAGACGTTGGACAGAACAATGTCGTACTGGTGTTTTAGAAGGTCTGAAACTGCTCGAGAGTCATGGACAACTTTCATCACCCCCCCGTCTTCTAGTAAGTCACGCAAAGGGGAGTTGTTAAGGCAGCTGTCGCCTAACTTGACCATGTCAAAAAGGAAGACATCCGTTTTGGTCGAGCACAGGAGCAGACTTAATTCGGCCGCTCGTCCAATCTTGTGGCATTGTATTGACATACCAATCATGGTTTGGTTATTGAGCTCGTTGAAAGCAAATTCGAACCCTTCAGCATGGGCAGGGTTGTCAATGAGGTAGAGCTTTTGAGGGCACCATTGGAGACTGGGTGGGGTCTGAGGATCAGACCAGACGTACAATCTTATCACTCTGAATTGTTCAACATTTTTGTCTTTGTACTTTTCGCCCGTCATGTGGGCTAATTCTTGGAGTGGCACAGGCAATAGGCGAGGAGTCAGAAATTGCTGCTCAAGTGTGTGCAACACAGGCGGTGGGGCAATTTGAAGTTGACCCAAGATTTCTTCCATTTGAGGCGGATACAGTTTTTCCAGGTGGGGATTCATTCCTTTGTTGTGCTTTTTGGCAATGCCACCTCGCTGCTCTGAAATCAAGAATTCTTCAGGGATCTGCTTCTTTTCCTTGTCTTCATCATCACATCTGTCTATCACTTTTAAATCTGTCATAGCCGTGGATTTGAAGCTTTGCAATCCGGGAAGGATTTTGTTGCTACCCACACGGCGACACTTTTCTAGTATCAAAGTGAAGTTGCCATTGGTTCCTATGACTTTTTTACTTAAAATGCCTTCAAATGTACCATCTTCTTCATCTGTGATGGACAATCGAGTTCCAGTTTCTAATGCAAAATCATCCTTGGCCTTTCTCATCATCGCCATTCTAAAACATAGAAAGAAAAAAATTTATTTAGTTACCTTACCACTGACAAGTAAAATTCAAGAATGCCATAATTTTATCATCACTGTATAACAAATAAAAATGATCTTGCATCCAAAACGCTAGTCTCTTTTTCCTATTTTCTCTTTTCTATCGTCCTCCGTGCTGAAGTATGCTTTCATTATGAAAAGGCCAAGAGCAATATGCAACACCACAACTGAAAGCAAGAGAATTTTAAGACATTGAGAGAAAAATAACATTGAACACTAGAAAATCGATTTACCTGCCACAATTGCTGACACTACGTCAGTTCTGACCTCATTTTGATCCCATTGCAAAATTGCTCCTAGGATGAAGGTTTTGGTGGTAAAGAATCCTACAAGTGGACCTCCAATGACCAAGACACAATAAAACAAGACTGTTTTGAAGAGTGAGCCTGTTGCTTGATCTCGAGGATCGAAGTTGGCAGATATCTTGCCAAAATATTCGTCTGGATTTTCTTGTCCCACGTCCATTATATTCTTCTGATATTTTTTGGTTTTCGCGGATTTCTCAGCTCTGTTGAACGATGATAAAGTTTTTAACAACAAAGCTCTCAGCCCTAAATTTGATCCCCAATCTCGCTTTTATACCTTTGTATTTAGAAGAAACGCCAAAATCTGTGTTTTATGTGAAGGTAAATGTTTTGTCTGGTATCTATGCTGTAGCTCGCTTCGATTTGACGAATTTGAGGCTCCAAGTTTTATGAGGGAATTTTCTCCAAAGAGTAAAAGCAAAAAAAGTGTCGCTGTAGAGCTATTATGGTATTCAACCATGTATATTGATTGAATGGCAAAACATGAAAATTCTAATAATTTTCAAGGATAAATAGGTGTTAGGCAACCTTGACAGTACTCAAAGCTGACATACTTTTGATCGATCTCTCAGGCGGCTGCCATTTCTGTTTTCAGACGTGCAACTTCCCTTTCGTCGGTCTTCGGCCATTGGTGGTGATAGTACTCCATAAATTTATTCATTCCTGACCTCAATCCAAGGTATTTCTAAACTTCATTTCGATGTACGACTAGATGTCAATTCACTTTGCCTGACAATTTGCAGACCAAAAAGACACCTCAATAATCATGGATTTAATCAAACAACAAATGGCCGAAAAACGAATGGTCAAGGCTGCGGCCGCCTCTGAAGAGTACTCTTGCGAGTTTGGTAGCCCCAAGTATTTTGCCCTTTGTGGTTTCGGTGGTATTCTTTCCTGTGGTATCACTCACACATTAGTAACACCCCTCGATCTGGTCAAGTGCCGACTCCAGGTCAACAAGGAAAAGTACAAGAGTCTGGGCAATGGTTTCAAACTCACCTTCCAAGAAGGAGGAGCTGGTGGTCTTTTCCTTGGTTGGGCACCTACTGCTATTGGCTACAGTGCTCAAGGTATTAGGTTTTTTTTTAAACCAAATGACTGACAGCGACAGGATATTATTGAATTCTAGGTCTCTGCAAGTTTGGCTTCTATGAAGTGTTCAAAAATCTCTACAGTGGCATGTTGGGCGAAGAAAATACATACCTGTACAGAACATCTTTGTACTTGGCGGCCTCAGCCTCCGCTGAATTCTTCGCTGATATTGCTCTGTCCCCTATGGAGTCTGTTAAGGTGCGCATTCAAACCAGCGAAGTGGGTACTTTCCCTACTACCCTCAGGGAAGCTGCCCCTAAGATCTACGCGGCTGAGGGCCTTAATGGTTTTTACAAGTCCTTGGTTCCATTATGGGGTCGTCAAATCCCTTACACCATGATGAAGTTCGCCTGCTTCGAGAGGACCGTTGAGGCTATTTATCAATACGTGGTGCCCAAACCTAGGGCCGAATGCACCAAGGGCGAACAGTTGATCGTCACTTTCGCTGCCGGTTACATTGCTGGAGGTAAAGTCCATAAATAGGTAGACTTGATGGTCAAAAACTAATTTTTCTCCTCCCTCAGTGTTCTGCGCCATTGTTTCCCATCCTGCTGACACCGTGGTGTCCTACATGAACAAGTCTCAAGGATCTACCGTTGGATCTGCTGCTAAGGCTCTTGGATTCAAGGGAATGTGGGCTGGTCTTGGACCCAGGATTGTTATGATTGGTACACTCACCGCCTTGCAGTGGTTTATTTATGACTTTGTGAAAGTAACACTCCGACTTCCTCGTCCTCCTCCCCCAGCGGTAAGATTATAGGCTTGACTTTCACTAAATAGGTGTTACAAATGTCTTAAAACTTCATACTATCCGTTATTTCCAGATGCCCGAGTCATTGAAGAAAAAGCTTGGCATTGAGCAACAGTAACTTGGCGACCCTCCCAAAATCAACGACCGTGATTGAGGTGGAATATTTCTCTCATCTATCTAAAAATTGGTGAAATACATAAAAATACCACGAGAAGTAGCGAAGAAAGGCGTATTTTTTTAGCCTTCGAAGGTCAAAACTTCACTGCCAACTTTTCATCGTCACAGTTGCTATGCGGTCTATTTAAAAATCGTCTTTTGAAATCAATATTTCGATTGCAGGATAAGTAAAGGGTGAATACCAGGTATCCCATCAAGTTTTGGTTACTGATTAGCAAAAAATCTAGATCCGCCGCACAGGTATTTTCATGTTCATCGGGGATAAAACAATTTCGTGAGATGAAAGGTACTCAAAAACAAGAACTGTTCATACGCGTAAAAAAATCGTTCAATGGGCGAGGCTTAACTTAGATTTCAAGAATTTCTCCGATCATGGCGAATGCAGAGCATTGGAAGCTGTCATCATCAAGAAGCTTGTCCGATGCTAGATAGTAAACGAGACTAAAATTGTTAATTAGTGCACGATTTCACCTTCCAAAGACTTTGGCATCGACTTGAAAGCTAGAGATATTCATGGACAGACTGCTTTTCATCAGGCTTGCGACTTTGGCAACACGGAAATTGTTCAAGTGATGATGATGAAGAAATGGAGATAATTTGGCTTAGACATCAAAGCCCGAGACACTCGACTTCATCTACTTATCATTGTCATCGTCGGGGTGAAAAATATGATCAAATTAAAAGAAAATGTTGAAAAACCAATATTCCCCAATTGATGTCACAGAATCTGCTCAAAGTCTGAACTTCGATTTTAGTGTACCTGATTGTGAAATCTTTGGCCTTTTTAAAAGTATCATCGGCGATGGAATTTTTCCATCGTCCATGTCCTCGCCGTAATAGGCAATGAGGAGTTTTGGAAAGGAGGCGGTGGTGGCGAGTGAGGATTTATGGCATCTAACTCTTAAAGGAGCATCGCGCGGGGGCGCCATCATTGCAAAGATGTCTCCGTCGTCTAAGTCTCCGAGCCATTTGGTTTAATGGGTTTGCCAAAGCAAGAATAATACCTAAGCGAAATGATGACATGGCCATTTCTGGACTATATGCAAAACTAAAGAAAATAGGATGGTGGCGGCATGGCCTGGCAGTAGCAGAAAAGTTTTGAACTTGGACAATGACAGTTAGGTGGCAGTGTTGTCATCTGCATTGCATTGTCTCTCATTTCTTTCTTCTTTGTTTCATGCTTTGGTTGGGGATATGGAGAATAAGAGTGAAACGTGATGGCTGTTGTGAGCCACACTATTCCAAAAGTCAAATTTGTGTCCAAAAATTCAAATCAAAGTTGTCAACAACTAAAAAGTGCAAATCCCCAACATTTTCACCAGTTTTTCACCCAAAATTTTTTGGACAATTTTTCTCGTGAAATCAAAGTTGTCAACAGCTAAAAAGTCCAAAACCAC
>LT728070.1:0-24690 GCA_900157175.1 Oithona nana
CAAAACAATTCGACAATTTTTCTCGGGAAATCAAAGTTGAATTTTTGGACAAAAATGAAGATTTCGAGCAGTGTGCAGTAGCAATGTTCAAAGATTGTTACTTTATTTTCCAACATACAGCATCAAAAACGCTATCATAAAAAAAATATATAATATCTTTTCACGTAATCAGTTGATCTTCATTATCACTTTGGGGTTGGCTTGTTTCACGGGTGTAGCCTGGCCAGCTTGGGCCAAACCATTTCTTCATGATCCATGCCCAGCAAATGTAGAGTAGACTAGGTCGAGTCCCCTGGCAAAATGCTTTGGAGTAAACATCGTAGTCAGTGGCCAGGTAGAAGGCATCTACCCTTGTCCTTGGAAAGCCAACCCGATAGTGTTCTTTGACGAGCTCGTAAGCGTCGGTGATAATGGCAATAAAGAGGGAGAGGACTACATAGATGAAAATGATGACAAAGAGGTAAAGGTATAGCCTGGAGAAACTCCAGATCATGCCGTTCTTGGCGGAGACCATGCTGAAGGTGGCGAACATGTCGTCTCCATTGATGAGGGAGAAGAGACACTCGGAGGTGGAACTCAGAGTATTGAATTTGAATTGATACGGGCCGAGGACGACCCATCCGCAAAAGACAAAGCCGAAGTACATGATGGAGACGCAGACGGTAAATCTGACAATATTGGGCATGGCTTGTCGAATGGTTATAATAATGACGTTGTACTTTTCAAAGAATCCAAGATATCGTAGCATTCCCATCCAGACCAGCAAGTTTCCAACACCAAGACAAGCACTGCACATGTCCCATAAGTCACTATCGGTGCGTCGATTCTCGATGATTTCCTTTAAGATTGTGCCGATGATGATGAGAATGTCGTTGATGCAAATGATCACATACCACAAGTTTAAAAACTGGGCCTTTTCCATTAAAGTCAGATTGATGTTGTACCTGGCCAAGAAAAAGGTGGCCGTTTCTTTGGCTAGAATTTGGCCACGTATCAGAGCTCTACAGCATAAGATGAAGGATGTTAAACAAGTCAAGCCGACGACCACCGACAAAACTCGTATGGAATTGGTCTCTTCCGTGTCTTTCGAGGCAGCCTCGACAACTGTGGGACAATTATAACGCTTGGGCGTGGAGATCAACTCAATGGGTATTTGCCCATCGTGATCTCGATTGTCAAAAAGAATGTCGATGTGGAATTTGAAACATTCTTGGCCTTTGACGGGCCCAAGTTGTCTCGACGTAATGGTATTGACAGAGAAATTCATCTTCATTTGGATCAGCAATGTCCAAGGTACATCAAAGTCGTGCTGGACAAGGTAAGTGTGACTGTTGAAATTGTTCAAGGTGTCATTGGCCAAGCTGAGACATTTAAGTTGTTTTTCATCACCATGAATGACGAATAAGTCATTAGTGCCGTCACCTTTTAGAGGAATGTAAGACTCCACGCAAAAGTCCAGCGTTGAATTGGGAAGGGTGGGTGCCAAAGTAAGTTCATTGAGCCTCGAGAAGGTGTCGGCGGTGTAATTGAAAAAGGCGTAGAAGGACTCTTTCTTGTACAGAGCATATTGGCCGGTGGCAGGCGGGTAGGCATGGATCTCACGTGCAGCATCCCAATTGCGCATGAAGAGGTGCTCAAAGGCAATGTGATTGTCCTTATAATAGTTGGTGTGAGCGTAGCGAAATTGGCCGAAAATAAGGATTTGAGCCGTGATGAGAAAGATCTTGGCAAACTGTAATATGAGTTTCCAAGGCGCCTGCCGACGAGCGATGAACTTTTGAACGGGGTCCATAAAGAAAAAGGCACATTTTTTGCGAAGCTGCGTCTCCACGGGATGATCATTGTTGGGCACAACTAGGTCTCTTGGAACTCCATCCTCCACCATGTTGGGGATCGAGGTCAAGACTTGATGCTGCTGCTGCTGTTCAATAGGAGAGTAGAATCCATTGATGTTAGTGACTTCCAAATCAGCAGCTTCTCTATCAATCTCCTCTTCTTCCTCGCCTTCTGACGGCAAAGAAGCAAAGATGGAGTTGCCTTGTCCAGAGTTTGTCATCACATTGATGTGGGACGGCCTTCGTGAGTGTCTTGAGGCCGAGGCTCGTGCAGCACTTGCCATAATTTTACTCGATGTAAAAGTAGCAGAAAACTCCCCCCATTCGCAAAGGCCTAAGACAAACACAAATTAGCTGTCATATATCGTCTGCTTTGAAAAATGCTTATCGACTGCCGCCGTCCTTGTACAACAGCTGATTCGTGATACGCATAGCTGCTGAGAACAGCGTTACTTACCTTGCTGAGAATTTTGATGTAAATAAACAATTCACAAATAAAAGAAAATTCTCGTCAAATGAGTTGTAGAAGATGCAAAGACTTGTAACTGTGTACCCACGAAAATGTTCTTCAGGTCTGAGGAAGGCCTCCTCCTCGAGCTCGTGGTCAAGTGCCACTGTCAGAGAGACATTTCTAAACTATTTTGAATCCAACAGTCACTGCTCCGTCCCATCCAGCTCTATTATACCGACAAAATGGCGAAACCAAAGTCCATTGCCGTTCGTCAATGCTGGAATGGTCCGATGGAGGCCACTGTTTACCAATGAAATTGCACTGCCTTCGCGTTTTGAAAGCGGTGTGGTGAATAGCCAGAAATGTGTCCGTGTGGGAGGAAAACTGTGCGACCTAGACCAAGTAGGACATGATGGTCACCATCACACGTTTTTTGAAATGTTGGGCAGTTGGGCATTCAACAATACCTACGGAAGAGGCCAGTCCATTCAACTGGCCTGGAAACTCTTGACGGAGGGCTATGGCCTTTCCAAGGATCGTCTGTACGTCACCTATTTTGGAGGCTGTGAAAAGTTGGGTTTGCCTGCCGACATTGCCACCAAAGAGGAGTGGCTAGCTTTGGGATTGGATCCGCACCATGTCATTCCTTTCGGTTCCGCAGACAACTTTTGGCAAATGGGTTTGGAAGGTCCATGTGGACCTTGCACTGAAATTCATTTTTCGCACCTGGAAAAAGGAGGTCAACATCTAGTCAATAAGCCCAATCAAGCTGATGTAGTGGAAATTTGGAACCTCGTTTTCATCGAACATTTCTTGAAGCTCTCCTCAGGACAACTGGAACCTTTGGATCAGCAGCATGTAGACACAGGCATGGGCTTGGAGCGGCTGACAGCGACACTCAACGGATCCAGGTCCAATTACGACACCGATCTCTTTCAGCCCCACTTTGAGGTGATCAGGCAGTTCACCGGTCAAGAACCTTACCAAGGCACATTCTCCTTGCCCTTGGACACTGCGTATCGCCAACTTGCTGATCACGCTAGAATGGTGACGGTCTGCATGAGTGACGGACTTTTACCTGACGCTTCGCCAAAAATGCGGAACGTCCTCAGACGTTCATTTCAAGTCATCAAAGAGAGGTTTGGGATAAATGAAGCTGAAAAGTGTGCCGATTTAATGTTCCACTTGTCTTCATCGGTTAAAGACACTCTGAAATTTCACTTTCCTGTAGACGATGATGGCTTTGAACAAAGACAAGCCGACATAATTCGCTCAGTTCTGGACTTTGAGGCACATCACTTGCAGACTCAAACCTTGATTGAAAATAAGGCCATGGAAAATATACTCAAGAAACACCCCAAGGTAGCCGAATCAGTTGATCCTTGGGAGGCCAACATAACCTTGGAAGTCTTCAAGCAATTTGATCGAAGGCCAAATGGTATCGTCGATGGTGTCGTGGATGGAGATCTGTCTTTCCGAATTGTGGACAGTTTGGGTGTCAGTAGCGAACAGTTGAAACGAATATCTTCTTTATATGGCGTTGAACTCGACGAGGAGGCTCTAGAGATAAAGAAAACCGAGGCCAAGTTAAATTCCAAGCAGAAAACAGCTGCCAAGGCTTCTCCTTTTTCCTCATCAAAATTGGAGAATGTGAAGGCTCCAGTCACGGATGATCATTGGAAATATCATTACAGTAAAATGGAACCTAGCAAATACAGTTTTCCTTTGGTGCAAGCTGAAGTCCTCAAGATTGTTCAATTTGATGATGGTGCTCGTCAAGCGATACTTTTGAACACCACTTGTTGCTATGGTGAAGCCGGCGGTCAAGAGGGAGATCGTGGAACCATATTGGGTCTGGATGGCCAAACTCTCTTCACCATAGACGACACTCAGATCCTTCCAGTATCAAACAGCAATGCTGGTCATCATGTGTGGCATATTGGCAATGTGGCTATAGGCCGTCAATTGAAAGAAAAAACTCGTGTCAAAGTCAAGTTTGACATCAGTCGGCGCATCAGATTGATGCAAAACCACACGGGTACTCATCTGCTCAATTGTGTTTTGAGCAATATGTTCCAATTTGCCAGTCAAAAATCTAGTCATATCCACGCTGATGGTTTCAAATTCGACTTCACGGCGCTAAATGCTGCCATTGATGCAGCGACAGTAGCCAAAATTGAGGAGCAAGTCAATTCATACATAAATATGTGTGCCACCGTTGATCAGATCACGGTGGACAACCCTGAAGCTTCATTTGAAAGCGACACCAAACTACATGCAATGTTGACCGAAGAGTTCCCCAACAAGAAGGTGATTATCATGCCCGAAGAAACCTATCCCGGAGAGTTAACTCTCATCAGTCTACCGGATTCAATCGAACCATGTTGCGGCACCCACGTCTTGGACACTTCGGATGTCCAAGGCTTTGTCATCACCAGTGTGAAAAGCACTCATCCTGGACAAAAATCTCTCAAGTGTTTGACTGGTCAAAAGGCTTTAGATGCAAGAGAAGCGGGTTTGGCTCTAGTGGAGGCAATGATCGATATCAATCAGCAACTTGCATCCGCCACAACGGAAGAGGCTATCAGTAACATCGGCACCTCTGTCAAAGTCTTGCTGAAGAAAACCAAAGAAGGCAGTAAAAATTTGCCTTTTGCTGTACGAATGGAAGCCTCACAGATTCTCACTGAACTTGCACATCACACCCAATTATTGCATAAAAAACAAACCGCCGATCCAAAATCTCGGCAAAAGAATTGAAACATATTTTATTTACTATATCATCTGTAATGATTGAATTACGAATGTTTTCTACCAGCTCCTCCTCCTCGACCTTTCTTCTTCTTCTTACCTCGGCCTCCCTGCTGTTTATTCTCATTTTTAGCCTTGATTTTCCGATCCTTTAGTATTTGTTCAGGCCTCTTCAGCTCTAATTTAGGACCTTTTTTGTGTTTGGGCACAGACATTTTAGCTTTTTTCATGGCGGGATGTCCAGCAGGTAGTCCTCCATATTGAGATCGCTTCTTGCCTCTGCCTGACTGCTTTTCCGAATCTTCTTCTAATTGATCCTGCTCTGCCTCCTGCATTTGAGCCAATTTGCTACGTTCCCTCCACTTGGCATAGCGATCACTTTTGTAGGAAGCCGGGATCCAAACGCCACTCTCGGTTTTAATTTTCTTTTTGTCCGATGCTGAGGAGTCCGCACCAGCCTCAGCCTTGACGTACTTCTTCTTTTTGGCATCCCATCGCATTAGCATCTTTTTCTTGCGCAAGGAAGCATTGTCATCACCGGCCAAATCCAGGACGGCTTTGGAGGCCTCAGCCTCGAATCCCGTCAACATGGAGTATCCAGCTTCGGTGTGATAATCTTTAGCTTGATAGCCGATAAAGTTCTCCTCGTCTTTCTTGACAGCTACCTTCTTTTTCTTCTTGGTAGTAAAAACTTTAGCCTTCTTGAGAGCTTTAGGTTGAACTACGGATTTAAAGGTGGCCTCAATCTCATCTGGTGTAGATTCGACTAAATGTTCAGCTGCCACCTCTTTCTCGCTGCTCGTCTCCTGCTTGTCCTCATCTTCTTCCTGTTGCAATTGGGCTCGTCTGAGTTTATGCTTATCAATGACCTTTGTGTCCTTTTTGCGCTTCTCAGCCATCACACTCTTGATGGGGTAATTCTTGGTTGTGTTGCCAATCTCAAAAATGGTTGCAGGAGGTCGGAAATTCTTCATTTGTTCAAGCAGGTTTGCTTGGGCATCAGAAATAACTTCCTGTTGGCTACTTGCAAGCAGTAGGGCGTGAGTTGGAATCTTGGACTCTTTTTGTAGTTTCTTGGATCGCTTGACACTTTCATTGGAGGCTCCCGGACGAGATTTGAGGTACTGCTTGTATCCGTTGCTGGCAGTTTCTTGCATTGCTTTCAAGTCTGGCATGTCTTCGTGCCACCTCTTCAAAGTGTCTAGCCACTCATCCGACACACTCTGAGGAGTGGATCCCAATACATTATGCCAATCCTGGTTTTGGCAATTATGCAATTGGACTTGACCTTGGCCCAAAAACAGCTGCAAGTCGACGAAATAAGCCAATTCATCTTGGGCCACCAAACTGTAGGCACATCCCTTTCTGCCTGCTCTAGCAACACGACCAACGCGATGAACAAACAACTTAGACTTGGCTGGAAAGTGGTAGTTGATGACGTTGTCCAACATGGGAATGTCGATACCTCGAGCCGCCAAGTCTGTAACCACCAGGACGCGAGTTTTTGTGGCCCCGATCTTGAATTTGGCTGCGTTGATCTTGCGAGCTGTTGGATCCAGCTGCGAGTAAATGAAGGTGTTGTCGATGCCTGCCTTGTCAAGAAGTGTATGGAGGTACTCCACATGGTGTCGGGTAGCGGCAAAGACCACCACTTGCTCTTCTTGTGGAATAACATGAGTCAGAAGATGGAGTAACAAGGCCTGTTTCACCTCCATTCTGGTGTGGAAAAAGGCCAATTTGAGGGTCTCGGGGATCTTGGTCTCCACGTCCAGCCTAATGAGAGTGGGTTCTGTCAAGCCAGCTTTGGCAAAGTCCACCAAGAGCTTGGGTAAGGTGGCCGAAAATAGAACAGTTTGTCGTGTCTCCGGCAATCTTCCTAAAATCTCCCTAAGCTGTTCACCAAACCCCATTTCAAAGAGTCTATCAGCCTCGTCAAACACCACATATTCGATTCCGCACAATTTTAGACCCATTTCCACGCAGAGGTGGACAAATCGACCGGGAGTAGCTATGACAATGTCTGGATTTTCATGCATGGCTGA
Source organism: Oithona nana (assembly GCA_900157175.1). Lineage (NCBI taxonomy): Eukaryota > Metazoa > Arthropoda > Copepoda > Cyclopoida > Oithonidae > Oithona > Oithona nana. The sequence continues at coordinate 7,080 of LT728070.1, forward strand.
AAACTGCTTCTCCATGGAATCACCACCCAAGACACATACAGACTTGAGGCCGCAAAACCGACCAAGTTCGCGGGTAAAAGACAGCGTTTGCAAGGCCAGTTCTCGGGTAGGGGATAGGATAAGAGCCCTGGCTCCTTTGGATTTGGCCCCGATGGTGACAGCAGTTTTTAACAAAAGCTTTTGGAACATTGGTACCAAAAATGAGGCAGTTTTGCCGGAACCTGTACGTGCCATAGCAACAACATCTTTGCCTTCAAGAATCACTGGAACTGTTTTCCTTTGAATCGGGGTTGGGACTCTGTAGCCCTTGGTAAGTACTCCTCGAAGCACCTCTGAACTAAGGCCCATTGATTGAAAGCCTCCGGATTTCTTCTTCTTTCTGTTTTGTGACACCAGGGTTGCCATATCCATACCAGTGGTACGAGATTCTTCGTCTGAGCTGTCATCTTGCCCTGACTTCTTTTTTTGGGTCATTCTAAATGCCCAATGTCACTTACAAAAGTTGGAATTATTTCACTCACAAATTTCAAATTTCAAGAGAAGAAACACACGTGAGACTGACTGAGAAAGAATAATATTTTTGTTTTGAGATGAGAAATCAAACTACGAAGCTGCATATTTAAGGCATATTACGGAAATAAAAATAAATAAATATGGTAAATATGTCAAAATTTTAGTCGTTGCTGTTCAAAGTAGTTTCAATGATACAAGAAAAATATACAATTTACGCCCTTACTTTTATTATAATACTTACTCGTCTACTATTTCCTTCTTTTGTCTTGCTGAGAAAAATTTCGTCAAATCACTTGAATCGAATCAAAACAGAACATTTTACATTTTGTACCAGCTGTTTATTTCTTGGTTGCAAAGTGCATAAAAATACCTTGAATGGCTTGAACCATTAATGAAATTGGTCGTTGGTTAGTTATGAACCCTCTCTTGGGTGTATCAATTATCATTGCTTGGATAAGCACGATCTTAACAGCCAGATTCTTGAACATGTCATGGAGTCTGTTTCTATCTGGCGCTGTCATGTCTGCTTTTTTGGGAATTTTAGCATATGTTCGAATCGTCTTACAGATCTCACCCAAGATCTTGGACAACATCATTGATGCCAACAGGATCAATAGACAAACCTCTTGGATTGAAAGGATTTTAGATCGTGAAAATTCCAAGCAACCCTTCGGGGGCTGTGCCCCCATTTTTAGTCGAAACATTGACAAAGAGATCAATGCCATAATTGACAACGCTTTGGAAGACTTTGAGTGGCTGCTCTACTTGCTGTTGAAAAACGAAAAGAAGGGATCTGAATCAAGCATTGAGGAAGTCAAACTTTTAGTCAAACGAGATTTGTGGTTTGCCTTGTCACAATTGAATGCTCGATTATCGCGGGTGGAAAAAGTCCGTTTATTGGCCAATGATGTCGTTCAGAAAGTGACCGAACACTTTGCCCAAATTCGGCTAATTGCCTCGGCACAAGCCATGTCAGTTTCATCAATGGTAGTGGACCAGGATGTGTCTCCCTGTTCTGGCTCTACCAGTGGTGGTGGTGCAACCTCAATCAACTATCCCGTGCATTCATTCCTAAAGGACGAAGAGAGCGAAAATCTTCTGCTAAGTAAAATAGCCGACTTACTTGTCCTCTTTCTTCTTCCAATTCAATACACTTCTTGTATTGCTACGAGACCCGCTTTGTGTCAAGTACTGGCCAAGAAGCTCTTCCGACCAGCCGTTGAATACTTGACAAGTCCATCGGCCATTAACCAATTTATTTTGGGTTGGCTCCAATGTGATGAGGCTGATAATGCACACGATGCCGCCGGTTCGGCTACGTCCAAAGATACCACCGATGATGCATTTCAATTGAAAATGTCACTAAAGCAACAAAGGCTGAACATCTTAGCTGACATTGTTCAGGCCACTAGTAAACTGGACAGCCAGACAGATAATATTGTCAATGAAGCGGACGAGGATGAGATGCAGATGAGGGAACAAATTGCTCATCTGGTGCGAGCCAAAGCAGAATGTGAAGACAAGCTGCAAGCTCTTGGAATGGATTGCAAGCAGGCTGCTGACAAGCAATCCGAAGGTGAACTTCTCAGTTTCAGTACAGTCCAATGCAAAAATCTATCTTTTGCTACCATCATGACCTCCGGTCCTTTCACTCGTCGCTACTTTTACCAGTTTCTGGAGCATCTTGAGCAACAAGACCTTCTTGGCTTTTGGGCGGCGATTGAAGAGCTCAAAGTGGCAGATCGCACCCTTTGGCATCAATTAGGCACGGAAATCTTCTACACTTATATCAACAAACCCTTTTCTAAAGTCATGCGGGTTGAACGGTCAGTCTTGAAACGAATTGAAGATCACCTTTTGGGAGACTCAGCAGGACCAGATGTCTTCTATGAACTTCAAGCGCAAGTGATACAAGATCTAGAGAACAAGTACTACCCGGCTTTCCTCATTTCTGACACCTGCTATAAAATGCTGGAGGAGGCTCACGAGAACAACATCTGCATAGACGCCGTCGTAGAACAGCAAGAACAACTTGAGAATAATGAGCTGAAGAGTGTTAGTAGCAAAGCCGGCGGAAATGATCAAGATGAGTTCCAATATGATTGTATAGCAACTACTCATTTGGATCATATCAAGGAAAAGCTACAAAATAAGTCTCAAGCACTAAAAGCTCTACAAGGCTCGCTTAAATCCGATTCCAAGGTTCTGAAAATGTTACAAGGGCAAGTGGAAACTTTGGAAGAAAGGAAAATCCAGGTGGAGCAACACCTTCAGCGAACAGAAGCCTGGACCGAGTTTTTAGGCCTATGGAGGTGCCATGTACAAACCGTCGAGTACTTCGAAGAGGAAGAGGTGCTCAAAGCTACTCTCATTGTCCATGTACCCGTCAAGGACAACATTCAAGAAGCAGCGGAAAATCCACATCCAGCAGCATCTTGGATTTGTACGAAGAATGTTCAAGATTTTCAACTGTTGCACAAAGAACTTTTGCCCTACTGTTCATGGTTGAAAGGCTGGCTGCCCTCCTCATTGGGTGGCAGCATAAGTAGCTCAAGTCCTGGAAATAGTCTGATCAATTTTGCTACTCGTTCATCGTCTTCCAACCTGAGCAGTGTCTTCCCTGCTGCTGTCAAAACTGAGAAGACTCGCAATGTCCTCCAACGCTACATGGATGCCCTTCTAAGTGACGAGAGACTGAATCAAAGTGAAAATGTGTTCCACTTCCTTTGTCCAAGTCCAGCCTTTTTGAAAAAGAACAACGAAAATCATCGGAAAGTCCATGATAACCTGCAAGATGAGGAGGAGGAGGGCAAATTGTTTCCCAAGATTTTTAAGAATACGTCCTCCCGAGCAGCCAAAGAAAAGAGACTTTTGTTCTTAGATAGCAGCCGACTGATGAAACCACGACTCAGCGAAGAAGACCATGATGTCCTCGCTGACTTGGATTCAAGAGATGCTGGTGGACACGGCGCTTCTTCGTCTACTGCTAACAGCGGCGGCGGCGATGGAGTAGCAGAGCCTTTTTATGGTCTCATCAGTGAAGTTTTTGACATGCGAGGCGTGTCCAAAATTTTGCGGAAATCTTTGATGACATTTGTCCAGCTAACTTATGGAAGAACCATCACCAGTTACATTACAAGCTACATTGCCTGGATGACATCCGACCGAATGATCATTAAGTACATAAAGTCCCTTAGACAGTCACTCTGGCCTTCTTCCAGTGCTGCTGTAGATTCAGATTTAAGTGAGCAGGAAAAGGCCAAAGACAGAGCAAAAGAGGCTCTTATTAATCACATACCAGATTGGCTTGCTCAATTAGTGGGCACACAAAGTTCAAAAAATGGAGTGGCCAAGGTATTTGACACACTTCAAGAGAAGACGCTGAACAAAATGTTGCTGTATGATCTAGTGGAAATAGTCATGTATAACCTTTTCCCAGAAGTTTTGTTGTCAGAAGTTGCACATTCCAAAGGATGATAATCTAGTTAAAAAAATAAATAGGTACACCTAGATCTCTATCTTTACAACGACATTCTTATATTCTTGGCCAAATTGTTGGAACGTTGGAAATGCTTAGTCAGAGAAAATCTTGACAGTCGTCGGTCTAGTTACCTAGTCGATCTTTTGCTTCGAGCATTACCACTGAATTTCCCCGTAGAACCACCATTCCAATGTAGTTTTTGTCGCCTGCCTTTGTGAATTCAATGGCATCGTCGATGACCAAATTCATGAAAGGGTCGAATCCGCGTAAAACTCCTTCAACTGCTCGCCCTCCATTGATTTTTAAGTGGATCTAGAATTGATAAGAAAAAAGATAAAAAACAACTAAATGGAAGGACGTCAAAGTTAACTTTCTACCTTTTTGTCCATGTACTTTTTCAGTTCTGGTGGATGGGCTTTGCTCATGTTGGAAACTGAAAATAGGTACCAAACGTTTTAGAATCTCGAAAATCCGAAAATTCGTATTCGATCGTTTCTGTTTGTAAACAAAACCCGCTTCGGAGACCGGTGCTTGATCAAATTTTGAGCCCGCTCTACGAAGCTTATAGTTCGAACTACAAACTCTAGGAAATTCTAAAAAAAGCCAAAAAATTTGTTAAATTGCCACACTGCAGAATTACAGAGTAACTTCTGTTACTGTCCTAAGCGTGTTTTTTGGTCTCTTTGCATTTCGTCCTTCGTCCAGCTCAACCAAAACCGAAACTTATTGTCGACAATGTCTGGTCGTGAAGGAGGCAAAAAGAAGCCTTTGAAGGCTCCCAAAAAGCAAGATAAAGACTTGGACGATGAAGATTTGGCCTTTAAGAATAAGCAAAAGTAAGCATTTGCACTTGCAGCTTGGTCGTGTATGAAGTTGTGTAACTGAATTTTCGTTTTAGGGAGCAACAGAAAGCCTTGAAAGATGCCCAAGCGAAGGCTTCAGGCAAGGGACCAATGGGTGGATCGGGCATCAAGAAGAGTGGCAAAAAGTGAATCATTTTGATGTATTTTCCAAATTGATTTTGCTTAATAAAAGATCAACATCAATACGATGTCGGCAAAGATATTTGTCATTAATGAAGAAAACTGGGATCTCATATCGCCAGCGATCAAACAAAGCTTCATCTTCCTCTATATCCACTTTTTCAATAGTTATTTTCTTCAATAGGTCTTTCGGGATTTGGTTGTTGATGGCATCCAAAGCCTCGTCACACAACTGGCATTCCGACTTAGTTAACATTTTGAGCTTGAAAGTGGAGTCGGTATGAGTTGAACAGTACCTGCCATAGCTTAATTTCAAGCATGAAGAACGGCTTAAAAGTTTAAAAGGAATCATTCTTGATTTTAAAGTTAGTGTCAAGATTGTTTTGTGTTTACAAATTACAAATAGTTTGGCTTTATTCACGCAACCTTTTGAGGAAAAATTCACCTACCTATACGTAGTATTCGCTTGATCCATATTCTACAAACAAGCAAGCAAGTATTTTTTCCGATCAATATTTATTGAATGCAAAAATGGCATCAAACGCACCAGTGGTGGTTGGAAATAAGCTTCAAAAAACGGATTCTGAAGATTCACTATGGGACGTGAATTTCGAAATGGCAGACCAAAGAATATCTGCACGTCGGCAACGCATCAAAAATCGCATCAGTGCCGCCAAGAAGATCCGGAAAATGATTCAAGTCAAACACCTCTTTGGCTACCACAGTACAGATAATCGAGAGACATTTCCCGTGGAAGCACAATGCGATGCCAGTCGTGCCTTGATCGACAATGTGGTGGACAATGGGACGGAACTTGTCACCAATGTACGGTTGGCTGCTGATCACTTACAGGTTCAGCATCGGTCACGCAACGAGACCCGAAATACTTCCTTGCGAGAACTGATCGGCAAAGAAGACAGTGAAACTAATGAGCTAGTGTCTAACATCAATAAAGCTTGGCCAGCTCCGGCGGAGGTCAAACAAAATGCTCCCTTGGAACTCTACGAACAAATCATGGCTCAAAAGAAATCCTGCAACGATTTGTTGCAAAAACGCAATGACTTGATCGCTGTCTTGGAATCTGAGATCAAAGATTCCGACAATCAGTACAAAACATTGATCGAAGAGTATCACGAGAACACGTCTGTGTTGGCGTCCAGGATGGAAGCCCAAATCCAAGCTTTGGAAGGACTGGTCAATTCGGAACGAGATAATCTAACCAACGCTTATAGCACACAGAAATCAGACCACTTGAAACGCAACGATCGCCAATGGCAAGTCAAGTTGGAGGCTATCAACCGGACTGCCTCGGATCAAATGGAAGAACGGCTAAAGACCCTCAAGGACCAAGAAGAAGAATTGGACGAACTATTTGTTGCTGACTCTGAAGCCTACGTAGACATGAAGCATAAAATGGAAGAAAATATTGCCGCCTTGTCTGATCAAATCCAACTCTTGGATGCAGTACACCAAATGAACGAGGAAAGATTAGACTATGAAATCCACGTTTTGCGCAAACACGAAGAAGAAATCGTTCTGGTCAAGTCGGAACAAAAGCGGAAAATTACAGTCCTCCATGACAGCATTAACAAATTGAGACGGAAAGTACGTTTGACCAATAGCCAAATCGCCAAAGAAGAATCGGCACTCCACGAAAACATTGCCACCATCAGAGAACAGTTGGAGAAACTCTTCAAGAAGAAGAAAGCATATAGGTAATGCCGTCAACTTTAATTCACTTCATGACAGTTTTGTACACTAGATGGCTTTTTGATAATTACACACAAGATCAAGAGCCGAATTATACTTACCAGAAATTTTGTTTAAAAAAAATTCCGTGAAAATTTGTTGACATCTTAGCTACTTAGCGCAGAACTCCTTTCATTTTGACGAGATTTTTCACAGAATATTCAGGGGCTATAATTACAGTAAATTTTGTTTAAAAAAAATTCCCTGAAAATTTGTTGACATCTAAGCTACTTAGCGCAGAACTCCTTTCATTTTGACGAGATTTTTCACAGAATATTCAAAATTCCAATTTTGGTTTGTGTGGTATGTACTAAAACACGACATCTAGTGCCAACTTTAGGTACTATTTTTTGGAACTAAAATGGATCTTCCCTTATAGCGTGTACACCTCTAAGAAAAAAGCTGACATTGCAGCTATGGTAAGAGATGAAATACAAAAAGATGTGGAGAAAATGGTGGACACGGATTTTCGCTTGCAAGCACTGTACATGACCAAGAAGCCCAAACGATTGGAAGTCTTTACCCAAGAGACCCTGAAGGAATTGGCCTCTCTCCAAGAGCCTACACCCTCCGGAGCCACCGGTGCCGGCACCGGACTTAGAGGCGGCACATCGGCAGGTTTCAGCACCGTTCGTTCCAAGATTTTTTCCATGGGTGGCGGCAATGGTGCATCCAAAGGATCTGAATCTGAGGAACAAGACTATTCTGGAGAAGGAGATTCTGCTGCTGGAGAGTTTGCTGCCAATGATGAAGCTTTGAAAGAAATGTTATCAGCTTTGATCCAAGAAGCCAATTTTCTTGTCGAAGACAACCTGGCCTTGCTTGTTGAAGATGAGTGCACTGAGGATGAGCGAAACCTCTTCAAACTGGATTCTATCTTGACTGCCATTGGTCTTCAAGGAGAAGAAGCCGTCTTTCGCGTTCTTCGAGAACATGAAAAGAACCCTTCCAAGGCTTTTGACAGCATCCTCAAAGTCATTCGGACACAGGTTGAAGTGAAGAAACGGGACAAAGAACAAGCTTTGCCTTCCGCCGGCGGATCTCAATCGGTGTCGTACGACAAGACCTCCAGTAGAATGGTGGGTGGTCAGCCTGTGGGTCTTTCATCATTGATGCAGCGTACTGATGATGGGAAGAGCAGCTTAAGCACTGGAGTCAATGAATGGTCCCTGGTCGAGTCCAAACTCAACAAATTCAAGTCTGATGAGCGTTTGCGGCTTTTGACGGCACTGAAAAATTACAATGAATCTTTGACAGAACGAGCATCCTTGTTGGACAAAAATCAACGAATGGGCAGACACAATGCGGAGCTAAGAATGTTGCTCAACTTGGAATAGTAACTAAAAGTCCAAATCATCGTCGGGGTCTTCTTCGTCCCAATCATCATTTTCGTCGGGAATATACTCAATTTTTGAACCAGACTTTTCTGGTTTCTTCCAAAATGGCATTTCCAATTGCTGTCGGTCTTCCTTTTCCTTATCCGACAAACTCAAGTTAAAGGAGGAGATTGGCATGCTTGAAGCTTCATCTTTGACAACTGCTTCAGTAGTATCAATACCGGCGGCGATAATCTTATTTTTAGCCTTTGTCTCCACAATTGACTTTACTTTGGCATCTTCAATTGTAAAGTCATACAGGGATTTTTCCACTTTACCTTTTGAATGGAACTTTATCACTTGGGTCTGTAAAAATGTAGAATTGGTGATGCTGAACCAAATATCACTGTGCTGCTTCAAAATTTCTACGGTTTGACTGTCATGACAATCTCCGTGGATGGTAGCCACCAGTTTTCTGTTCTTTTCTTTAACATGCTCTGTAAAGAATAAATTCGATGACACTTTTATCTGCTCTTCAAGGATCTGCTGTGATTTTACAACTTACGAAACAGGCGTAGAATTTGGTGAGTTGAGGAGGCATGAATCAATACTGGTGTCAAAGAATGGAGAAAAATGACATCCGCCTCAGACTTTTCCAGAAATCCATTGACTTCGTCTATTGATTTGATCAACACAGGAGGAGGACTTGTACTGATTTGATCATGTGTCGTTTCACAGCACAAAATGATTGCATTCTCATGCAGCTCACGACAAATTGCTGTGCCAAGGGAAAGACTTCTACCTAAGGCGTTGCCGGAATCTTGAACAATAAGAATGTGATGAACTTCTTGCTTCAAAGATGACAAAAATCTTTGATAGACAGTTGTGGGTGTCATTTTTATTTCAATTCAAGTTTACTTTACTTTTTCAACTTTTTTTACTTTTTTTTTTTCGCACACGGTTTTGTTTTGAGTCAGCTGTCGTATTTTATAAACAAATTTCAAAACAGAGAAAAAAAATCGTCAATTGACTTTGTGACGGTTTGGACTTTGTAAATCTCCAATTTATACGGAAACAGTGATTAGCAAAAAAAGAAGTGTGATAAGAAATTTCTTCATTGTTGGGTCATGTTCACCTTATGAAATCAGTAGCAAGACACATACTAACTACAACTTGTCTTTTATTGATTGGAAAACCCTGGCCCCGATCCATTAGTCATCAAGCAAGAATGGCAACACTCCAACCGATTTCTCTCTCAAAATCACCTGACGACGAGCGACTTTATCGAGGTCTAAAGCTAACCAATGGCCTCCAAGTTATTCTTGTCAGTGATCCGACAACAGACAAAAGTTCTGCAGCTCTGGATGTTCACGTTGGACATATGTCTGACCCTGCGGAACTGCCCGGTCTGGCTCACTTCCTAGAGCACATGCTTTTCTTGGGCACTGAAAAGTATAACAAGAATGTTGATTTATAAATATGATGATTTTAATTCGATTTTTTTTCTGTGATCACTTAGGTACCCGGATGAGAACGAATATAATCAGTTCCTTAGTCAGCATGGTAATTCATCTTATTGATCTTTTAAAAAAGTACAATATTTCCTAACATTTTCTTTTTCAAAAATTGCAGGAGGCTCGTCTAATGCCTACACAGATACCGACCACACCAATTTTTATTTCGACGTTGCACCCCAACATTTAGAGGGTGCTTTGGATAGATTTGCTCAATTCTTTTTGACACCCACATTTACTGAATCGGCAACGGACAGAGAAGTGAAAGCAGTCAACTCTGAAAATGAGAAAAACTTGGCTAATGATGGTTGGCGGCAAATGCAACTGGAAAGGTCCATGTCTAAGGCAGGTCATGACTACGGGAAATTTGGAACGGGAAGTGCGGATACTCTGGACGTTATTCCTAAATCCAAAGGAATCGATGTCAGGTCAGAATTGCTGGCTTTTCATAGTAAGTGGTATTCCTCCAACATCATGGCCTTAACTGTGGTCGGTAAAGATGACCTGGACCAATTAGAAGCTATGGTAGTTGACAAGTTTAGCCTGGTAGTCAACAAAGATGTTAGGGTACCATCATGGCTGGATCATCCTTATGAAAACAAAGGCGGTAAGCAACTGAAAGTGGTGCCAATCAAAGACCTTCGTCATCTCAACATGACCTTCCCCATCAAAGACTACAGCCACGAGTTCCAAAGCAAACCGGTGTCTTACCTCTCCCATCTGGTTGGACACGAAGGCAAAGGTAGTCTTCTGAGCGAATTGAAGTCTTTAGGCTACGTTAACAATTTGGTGGCTGGCTTAAAATCTGGCAGCAAAGGCTTCGATTTCTTCATTGTCAATGTAGACTTGACTGAGGTGGGCATAGAGCATACCGATGAAATCGTTCAATTGACCTTCCAGTATTTGGAAATGGTTCGCCAAAAAGGAGTACAAAAATGGGTCTTTGAAGAAATCCAACATGTCAACAATATGCTTTTCCGCTTCAAAGACAAGGAAAGACCCATGGGCTATGCCAGGCAGCTGGCAAACTCCATTCACAATTACCCCTTGGAAGCAGTTTTGACTGGGCCCTGGATGGCGGAAGAGTGGAAACCGGAGCTGATTAAAGAAGTCTTGGACTGTTTAGTCCCTAAAAACGTGCAGGTGATGATAGTGAGTCAAAAGTTTGCTACAGATGCTGACCAAACCGAGAAATGGTACGGGACCCGCTACAGCATTGAAGACATACCTGAGGACAAACTAAGTGCCTGGCACCAGATTGCTCTCCACGATCGACTCAACTTACCCACTCCCAACGTCTTTATCCCCACTGATTTTGCTTTGGTAGCTAGAGAAGAAGAAAAGGCTTCTTCGCCTTCGGTAAAGGTACCGTCCATCCTCCAGGATACGGCTAAGAGCCGTTTATGGTATTTGCAAGACAATGAGTTTATGAAACCCAAGGCTTGTCTCAGCATCGAATTCATATCTCCATTGGCATATGTTGATCCACACCATTCCAACTTGGTATCGATGTTTGTGCGACTGTTTGATGATGCGCTGACTGAGTACACCTACAATGCCGAAATTGCTGGTCTTTGGTACTCCCTGCAGCCCACCAAGTATGGAATGTTGTTGCAAACGCGCGGCTATCACCAAAAGCAGGACGTGCTTCTGGACAAGATCATTTCATCGATGAAGAACTTTGTGGTGGATGAGAAACGATTCGAAGTTTTAAAGGAGCCCTACATCAGAGGACTAAAGGCAAGTGATTATTACATACATTATATTGTAGTAATTAATGTGATTAAAATTTTTATTTTTTTTTTCAAATTTGATTCGACAGAATTTCGATATGGAGCAACCTCACTCTCATGCTTCGTACAGGCTCCAAAATCTTATCTCGGAAAAAGTATGGACAAAAGAGGAACACTTGGATGCAGCCTTAAATGACAACTTGACGCCTGAGGCTTTAAGAGTCTTTTTGCCAGACCTTTTGGGAAGAATGCACCTGGAGATGTTTGCTCATGGGAATTTAACTCCAGAGCAAGCTAAGAACCTTCTCAAGGTGGTTGAAGATGGTTTAGGTGGAAAGGCTGTCCTTCCCATTCCTGCCAACTTCCTTTTGAGATATCGTCAAGCTGCATTGCCCAAGAAGTACGCTGGGTAAGCAAATGTCTCCGGAATGCAATGGATAATCTAATAATAAAGAGTTTTGTTATACTGCATCACAGGTTTTATGAGATTCGGAACGCCGTGCACAAAAGTTCCTGCATCATGAGCTTGTATCAAGTGGGCCAAGACTCAAGCCGGTCCAACATGGTTCTGGAACTGTTCTCGCAAATACTGAAAGAACCCGCCTTCAACGTGTTGCGGACTCAAGAACAATTGGGCTACATTGTCTTTAGTGGCGTGCGTAATGTTGGAGGGATCACTGGGTTCCAAGTTTTGGTTCAATCGACCAAAAAGCCTAGATTTTTGAACCATCGCATCGAAGAGTTCTTGAAAAGTGCCAGAACTCTCATAGCAGAAATGCCAGAAGAAGAATTAGAGCGTCACAAGGAAGCATTAGCCCAAAAGAAGTTAGAAAAACCCAAGAAGTTGTCTGCCCGATTTGACAAAATCTATTCGGAAATCTCTTCACGGAGGTTGAACTTCCATAGGGATGAAATCGAAACGGAAGAATTGCAAAAGATTGGTCGTGCCGATGTCTTACAATTCTTTGACGATTTCATTGCTCCCAATGCAGAGGAACGGAAGAAATTGTCGACTCATGTCATTTCCCAGATTGCTGACCAAGACAAAGAAGAAGTTCTTGAAGAAGAGACAAATAATTTTTTTAACGAAGAACAAATTATTGAAACTAATCAGTTTAAATTAGGTCTCTCATTGTACCCTGCCGTGCAGCCTTTTGTTTGCCTCAAAGACCTTCTTCGTGGCTAGTTGCGATGAGAAGTTGCCAATGCAATAAAATCTGGCTTAGATTGTTAGAAAGCACTCTTATACTACTCGAGCCGCCGCGCCGTTGCAGACTTGGAGTCACTTGGCCAGCAGCCTTTCTTAGCTACCGTGCATAGTGGCATAGCAGCTGAGAGAAGGCCGCTGCTGTCGAGAGAGAATAAAAGGAAGAAGAAGAGCCTTTCTCTAGTTCCAAATAAGGAAGGACCTTGAATCATGAGTACTGCAAATAACAGTAGCAAAAACATGGACTGGGAGGAGGCAAGGTCGGAATTTTTCCAAGAAACGTATCCTAGCGATCGCAGTGTCTGCGAATCCACCGCCAATGCCAGTATTCGTAGCAGCCGAGGAGGACAACACCCGCCTAGTCTTGGGCAGTATCGTGACGTTTCAATTGGCACCCTGGAGAGTCGCTCAAGTCGCTTGAGCAGGCAGAGTACGCAAGTAGCATCAGCGGCCAAGAATCCAACCGCTTCGACAACCCCGGCAGATGCGGTGTCACCTTCGGGACACTCCGCCTCAGATTGTTCACCTCCCAATGCTATTGCTGGTCCAATGCTGGAAGAACAAGTAAATGAAGCAGTTCCACATCATCATCCAATTCCTAACCCGAGAAATACCAAGGCTCGCATGAAAGCTGCAGTCCAAGGTCTGGAGGAGGACGATGAGTCTGATGAGGGTGAAATCGAAGTGGTGGACTTTACTGATGAGAATTTAGCCACTGAAGTGGAAAGTTGGAACTATATTCAGAAGTTGAGAGATATGCCGATTTCCTTGAGCGAAAAACGCAAGAAGTTGGAGCAGTATGAAAAGTGTCCCAAGATCAAATTGACCAAAGCCATGACGCTCAAATTTGCATGCTTAAGATTAGGACATGCACTGCGAAGCCTCCGCTCCTCTATTTGCGCCATTCTTCAAAGCTGGAGCAAGCCCTTGATTTGCATTGATCGTCATCGGGGAAGTGAAATGTTTACAACTCTAGGCCTCCACAAGGTTACCATTTTCATCCTTTGTCTGGTGACACTCACTTTACTTTCCTTTCTCCTGCTACCTTACCTAGTATTCATTTGCCACTTGTCATTGGATTGTCAGAGGGGGAAAGAAGAAGACATTGTTGTTAGGGAGGCAAACCAAACTCTTGATGACGACTTTAAAAGAAGATTTTGGTGGGAAAAATCCTTTCCCACCATCCCATTCTATTACAGCTATTTGAGTCCACGAAACGAATTGAAGGAGCAGTCAGAAGACGTTTTTGTGCTGTCGTATTTGTTCAATGAGTACTTGTCCTCTGTCTACCTCTTGGTCATGATTTGCTGCCACTTGGGCATTGCAATCTACTTTTTTCGGGGCTTGGTTCAACTGATTAAAGGGGTGACATCTGAAGAAACCAATGATTCCTGGTTCAAAGCCATCTTCTCGAGTTGGAATCACAACATGGTATGCAAGACGTCTTCCATGCTGAAACATCGTTCAATTTATAAGCAAATCAAGCATAAAATCTACACCAGTAGAAGCGCCACTAGAGCTAAAACATTTTGTACGCGATGCCTGGTTGTTGGTGCCCGCGTCTTGGCTCTCCTATTGACTTTGGGTTTCTGGGTGGGAATCATTTCTGGCACGCATTTCATTACGCTTCATCAGACCATGGGTTATCATGAGCTGGGATTGCTGCCAACAACATGGGCAACATGGAAAGAAGACCCCCGGATAGAAAAGTTGATGGACGTCTTAATTTACCTTAGTCCGGCTCTATTTGTGGCCTTTGTCAAAGTGTTGACCTTACCCCTAGCCTTGCTTTTGGATCAGTGGGAGTACTTTCCATTCAACAGCCGAGTCATCGCTTATTCTCTGCGACTGTTTGTCAGTAGATTAGCGGCAATTTTCACCCTGGTCACCACCATCTTTCATATGGAGTCATCCCATAAATTGGCAGGTGAACCCTGCTGGGAAGATCACCTGTGCCGCCAACTGATAGCCGTGGCCGTCACTGATTTAGCTACAGACGTCATTCTTACTTTGGCGCTACGATTTCCAAGAGTCTTGCTCGCCAGTCTATTCAAACGACAATGGTCATGTTCTACTAAGCTCAATTATGATCCCTATGAAACCATTGTTGATTTGGTTCTTGACTTGTCATTGGTCTCCTTAGGATCACTTTACTGCCCTCTGTTGCCTTTGGTGATGTGTTTGAAATTGATGATTGGCTATGGATTGCGATTGTTTCATATTTGGGTCAATTGTTCCGCATCTCGAGAAACACATTCCCCAAGTTGTATCCGGTTCCTATTTATCGGATTCTCATCTGTGATGGTTCTGTTTTCCACGCTCATTTTCATCTACGCTATCCTTTGTAATCCAGTCTCCTCCCCTTGTGGACCTTTCAAGAGCGGCTCAATGTCCATGGCTCTAACTTTCTTATGGACACAGACAGGAGGGAAGCCTCAAAATGAATCCGCTATCTTGCCTTACCACCCCATCACTGCCTATGTCCTAACCTCCCTAATTGCTGTGCTCCTTTTTGGACTCTACATTTCCCATCTGAAGCGTTTATCGATAGAAAAAAGTGCCAATGAATTGAAATGTCAACTGGCTTTGGCAACTCAAGAAAAGTGCTACCTCATATCCAAAATCAAGAGGCCGACAACGAGTAGTACCAACACAAGAAATGCACAACAAATATAATGAATGATTCATTTTAAAAAAGCCCAGTATTATTGAATGCTGCCATTTAGATCCGGAATACATGAATAGTCGGTAGTGTTGCATATGCAAATTGATCTGATTCCTTATTTTAAAGTTGGGGATAGTATAATGGCTTGGATGGTCTGTATTTGGGCTTACTAGGTCTTGAAGGTCTTGGAGGCCTTGGTAGGGTTAAGTGGGCAAAGGAGCCAAACAAAGACTTCAAAGCTCTGTGTTTAGCTCTGATAATTGAGCGTAATGGTGATAACCAATTAAAAGAACGATGTTTGGTCCAAGGCCGAGGACGGGGGTGATAAGAAGGCTTGATGGTGGTACCGTAGGTAGGGCGGCTTGTACTATGAATTATTGGAGGGTTGGATTGGTCATCGTTGTCGTGATAGTAAATGGGAGTCCAAGGTTCCAATGGCGGTGCTTGTGGTACTCCATAAGAGTCAAGTTGATCAGTGATGGAATAAGACGAAATGATGGGGTCAGCAAGAGGGGCACCATAAGAATCAATGTTGTCTTTGGAGCAATAGATGGGCCTGATGACAATTTCGTATCCTGGACCGCTGCCGATGCTTGAGACCAATTCCATCGAAAATCCAGATCCATAAGTAGGATAAATTTCAGTGCCGCTGTGAAATCCACAGACTTTGGTATTTTCATTGATGAGCAAATAGTCATTCAAACAACCAACTTCGTTAACAAAAGTGCCCACGCTGAATTGTTTGAAATCTACTTGGACAGAACAGGTGTCTGGAGACGTTTCGATAGTGTAAAGACATCTCGTTCCAAATGATTGAGGAAAGCCTAAATTGGAGATGAAAATTGGTTGTTGACTGTTCAGGGAATACCTTTCTGAGCAGATAATGG
Source organism: Oithona nana (assembly GCA_900157175.1). NCBI lineage: Eukaryota > Metazoa > Arthropoda > Copepoda > Cyclopoida > Oithonidae > Oithona > Oithona nana. The sequence goes on from LT728070.1 coordinate 23,128, forward strand.
GTGCTGCTGGGCTAGAGAAAAGCGGCTTAGGGAGGGACGTCGTCGTTGTAAATGGGTTGTAGTGCTGGCATGAAGATTGATCATAACTGGGTGTTGTAGTGGTTGTTGTCGTCGATGAGGTTCGACCTTCCTGTTCCTCCTCGAAAATTGATTCAGTAGTGGTACTTGTCTCCAAATCGCAAGCCAGTTGGCGCACCACAATGCTGTATCCGACATCATTGGCATCAATATCCGTATGGAAATGAAATTGCTTTCCGCTGCTCCCCATTTCAATTAACCGGATCCCCGTAAAAACGTCACAATATTTTTGTGATTTTGTCTGACTACTGCTGCCATCATTGCCGTCGATGTTGGAAATTTCCAAGTAGTCATTGGGACAATTCAAGCCTTGGTCGATTGATGACTCCGCCAAGCGAAACTCGTCGAATCGCAATTCCAGTGAGCAAATATTGGCATTGAATGGCAAAACTCTAATGTAGCAGTCTAAATTATCTTGATAATTACGTGGGTACTTGGGGGATTGGAGAATAAATTCAGAGCTTTGAATGGTTTGTCCACATTCAAGATTTTCCAGGGATTCTTCATTGTCTTCATACTCAAAACTGCTCCTTGATGTGGTGGCAGCCAACTGCAGAGCTTGTGGAGAAGGACAAAGAATTTGACGAAGGGTTATATTGTAGTGATTAAGATTGTTGTCTTCGTCTTTGTCCTCCTCTATAGTGTCGGAAGAAAACACCAATTCAATAGTAGCATCATCAGAACTTGTCTCTGGAAATTTGATGGGCAAAATTTTCCCAGCTGGGACTTTTCCGCAAAACGAATCAATCAGTTGATCACTTGAAAGAATACTTAGTCTAGCCTCAGATTGACAATCAGGAAGGCCCCAATCAAAGGAATTGAATAGTAATTCTACCTGACATATGCTTGGTTGACTACGTCGAATGACAAAATTACTGCTGAAAAAAAAATTGGCTTATTTTAGTCTTAAAATTATTATGAATCAGCTTTGACGCTTTACAGACTTGTTTGATGAGGAGGTGGAGGCCAAAACGTAACTAGTTGATGAGATAATTGTTTCTCCTCCTTTGGCCTCCGAGGCTGTCAGCACAAAGACAAAAACGAAAAGGGGCAACTTCATCTTGGGCAGACTTTTCAAACAGTACTGAAAAGATTTGGGCATTGCTGTGCCCTTCAAAAAAAAAAGATAATTCTGAGGAAGTGGTGACCAAGAAAACAAACAAAGGGACGGAAATGGTCAATGTCATTGGGATGACTCATATTTTTTTCTTTTAAAGAATTTTCGGAATTTTGGACGAATTCTTATGTATTGTGAAGCGTATTTAAAAATACATAAGGGGCCAAAGTTGGAAGGCTGTGCATTTGCCAACTTAGGAAATTCGAGCGGAACAGAAGGGGAATCGCGTCATGAAATGTAGTAGCAAAATTAGGAGGGCTAGCAGCGAAGGACGAAAAAGGAGCACAGTGAAGCATTTGGTTATTACTTTATTGAAAAAACGTCCAAAATGTCCAAAACTGCAAAAAGTCCTCGCCAAGGCGAGGCGT
>LT728070.1:43631-69113 GCA_900157175.1 Oithona nana
TGACTAAATAAGACGTCTCTTTTTTAGCTCAAAATATTGGTGTGAGCAACGAGATGACTGAATTCGACACAATGGATTGGTTCTTCACCACCAAACCCCAAAAGTATGGTTTGATCCCTGGAATGGCTTTCCCGTCTGGTTTCTTTCTCCTCTTCCTACTCTGCGTGATAGTGGTGTGCTCGCTTAAGTGGGTTCGACAGGGCGGATACTTTGAGGTACAATTCTGCTACTGATCTCTATTTTATGTTGTCTTCTACTTACTTACTTGTCTTGTTATTATTCAGGTCTTCTACTTCAGTCACCTGCTCTACTTGGTTTATTGGCTTCTGCTTATTCTGCACGCGCCCCTCTTTTGGAAATGGTTTGTGGTTCCAGGCCTGCTCTTTGTGCTGGAACAAGGCCAAAGACTGTGCAAAGGCTGCTTCTCCCAAGAAAGCAAATCCTGGGTGAGCATGGGAGTGGTCTTGCCCAGCCAAGTGACTAGTCTGGTCATCCGCAAGCCGCCGCATTTCAACTTTAAAGCCGGAGACTACATCTTTTTGAATATTCCCAGCATCGCCTTTTTCGAGTGGCACCCATTCACCATCAGTTCAGCACCAGAGCAGCAAGACTATTTCAGTCTTCATATCCGGGCCGTGGGACATTGGACCAACCAACTCTATCAATATTTCACCCAAGAACAGGAGCTTGCCCAATCTCAATCTAGCTCCAGCAATGCCAATAACAATGCCAAGTTAGAATTGTTACATAACACTGTGACGGAGAGAGTTCGGAAGACATCGTCTATACTGATGAAGCAGCAGATGAATCCAGTCTCCAGCTCCATACGAAAAGGCTCAACTTTGTCCCCTGATTTACGACCCTGTAATGACCAAGAGTTGACGAAAAATTATCGCTACCTGGAAAAGAAGCCTTCGATTATCTTGTACGAGCCACCTCAAGTCATCTTAGCTGATGTTGTTGAGGAGCCTGAGAGCCTGACTATCCCGGAGATTGTGGTAGACCAGGAAAATAACCAGAAAAAGCAATCTGTTGTTGAGGATAATGAGTTTCTGAAACTGAAGCAACCACTGGTGGTCTACATCCACGGTCCCTTTGGCGCCCCAGCCTCTAATATATTCCGAGCTGAACATGCTGTGCTGATCGGTGCCGGGATCGGAATTACTCCCTTTGCCAGTATATTGCAGTCCATCATGCATCGCTACTGGAAAGCCCGACAAAGTTGTCCCAAGTGTGAGTACCAATGGACGGGGGATTTCTCCTCCTCGTTACTCTCGCTGAAAAAAGTCGATTTCTTTTGGATCAACCGGGATCAAAAATCGTTTGAATGGTTCGTCAACTTGCTGTCCCAGTTGGAGATTGAGCAAGCCGAACAGGGAGGAGCTATGGAACAATTCTTGGATATGCATATGTATATGACATCGGCTCAGAAGCAAGGCACATCCTCTTCTTCCCTTCTCCTACAAATGGCTCTGGAAATTTTACATAAAAAGGTAAACCAACTCAAAACCACAAAATATTACCAAAAAAATTATTCTAATTTCTTTACAGTCAAAAAAAGATTTGATCACTGGTTTGAAAACACGCACCAATGCTGGACGTCCGGATTGGAACAAAGTCTTCCAAGAATTAGCGGAGAAAAAGAAGGGGAAAGTGACGGTTTTCTATTGCGGCTCTCCTCAACTGGGTAAAATACTCCATTTGAAATGTGACCAATTTGGATTTGATTATGTAAAGGAAAATTTCTAATCAAGTTCTTCGGCCTTGAATGGGACAGCTTTCTAAAATGTTTGGACTTGTGTGTACCTCGACATCTCCGGAAAGACTTTGAAAATGAAAGCCATTCGGAGGTTTCGTGAGTTGCATCGGAGAAATGTGAAGTCTAAAGATGTAAATAAACAAATACAAAAAAAGAAAAAAAAAGAAAAAAGAAAAGATTTCAGATTGCAGAAATAAAAGTTTTTTTCTGATTCATTACATACATACGATAAAAAGAAAGAAAAGGATTTTCTTTAAGGTGAACAAAGTGCAGGATGCCAACATATGACTTATCCTTAATTGTCAAACATGCCATTAAAAGACCCGAGGTTGTGTCAGGTATGTTGATAAGACAAATGTGAAACATGAAATTGAAAAATGATTTGCAATTTTCAATGTAGCTGTCAAAAGACTTTCTGAGGGAATTATCGACCACGGGGGCTATGTCCGGAAACTTGAATATGTAGGGAATCGTGCATTGCCTCAAAGAACTCAGAGTGGCGGCCAGTGGCATTACCGTGGAAACTATTTTGTTTTACGTGTGGATATTCCGGTTCCAGAAGTAGCCAAAATAACAGAAATGGCTGCGTTTGATTTGAACATTATCCGCAAAGATCTTGTGTCGGTCACACCACCCAAAGAAGCTGTATGCACTTTAGAAGAAGAAATGAGGCCACCCTCGGAACGTCCTTCAGTTCAAGCAATGATAGAAATTGGAAGAAAGAAGCCAAAGTATCGGCGAATTTACAAGCCAAATACTGGTCTTAGTTATGATCCACTCTACAGATAATCATTGATTTCTTTTAAATAGAATAAACCATAAAAAAGGAAAGTGCAAGAAAGAAATGATTTGGTTGTTAAAAATACAATCCGGATTTGTTCATCAAGACTTATGGGCATGACAAGTGTCCACCAATAATGTATGTCTATGTGAATGTGAATGTTCAGGTACTTAGGGATTGACATTTGCAGCTCTTTTAGTGGTGGTGGAAGCAGCTTCTTTTATTTTTGAGATCATTGGCACAGTGCCAACATCTCAAATTTTCAAGAGGAGCAAGAAACAATGAAGTCTACTTTGCAATTCACTAACTCGAATCAAATTGATCCCTTGAGGAGGCAATGTAGTCTGCAAACCCTTCAACAGGATCCAATCGGTCATTTTGCCCAAATAGTTGAACATGTGCGCCAATCCACGGGAAACTATGTCAACGTTCTGCTTCAAATGAGCCAATTGACAAATGACTATGAGCGTATTCAATTCGCCTCAAGCATTGAAGGTATGGTCATCTTTCTACCAGCTCCAGTCTTCAAGCCCAAGTCTGACCAAGAAGCCAACCAAGCACGTCAACAAGGCAATCTTCATTACAAAAAAGGCCAAGTTCAAAAGGCTTTTATGCATTACTCAGTGGCTGTCATCAAGTCTGTGTATCCCAAAGCTGCAGATGAGCTTGAATCCTCGTCGACCATGTTAGCCTACTCTCTCGGCAACCGCTCAGCTTGTTTAGTTCGCATGGAAATGTACCAAGAAGCTATTGATGACATTCAACTAGCATTGAGCTTGAATTATCCCAAAGAAGACAGGCATAAATTGTATGAGAGATTGGGTAAAGCTTACATGGCAATCGGTGAGACTGCAAAAGCCAGAGGAGCTTTTCTCATTCTCAAGGAACTCACTCAAGATGAAGAAAAATTTTCTCTCTTGATGAATTCGGAATCAAATATTAAAAAGTAAGTATTTATTTTTATCCCGATGACAATTGATGGCAATTGTAAAGAATCCAGTGTAAGGCTGCGTCTAAACCAAACATAGTTGAAGTGTTGACTTTAAAGACCCCCCAGGGTCGCTCCATTTGCCTTAGCCTCCTTTTAAAGTGCCTCCTAAATAGGTCAATACTGAAATCCTGAAAATCAGCCTCATTTTCAGCGCAACAGAGGATAAGTAAAGGCTGCTTTTGTTCATTGTTCATGATCATGCTCAGTTCCTTTTGGACTGCTGCCTTTTCATCCATAGGTTCATGAATGTCTACAGCAAAGACAAATCCATCCAAAGTTGGCAACAACTGACATAGAGAATCATTCAAGAGACCTGAATGATTTTGATCGTCGTCGTCGCCAATATAATCTCTTTTCAAAAGTCTATTGTTGACTGCTTCAAGCCTTTGTTGGCCCTCAAAAGTCTGACGCAAGGGAAAGGTGTTGGTATACAAGCATATCAAGTCAAAGGTATACAAGTTTGAGTCAAACTGGATCCGGACTCCAGAACCCACTCCTCCAGGTAAACCTGGCACAAAGGAGGTAGCGTTCAAGCCATTGTTATGAGCGTTGATCATTTTGAATATGAACTTTTTGGAGCGACGAGATTCAATGCCCGGTCCGAAAAAGGCCAAGCGCTTGGCATCGATCCTGGGTTCTTCCAGCTCCGAATAATCCGAGAAGTAGCTGAGAAGATGATCAAGAAAAGTTTTTCCCTTTTTCACCTTGTTGCTTGCTTTCTTTTTAAGTAGAGTAGAATTCTTCTTTTGGAACTCTTTGGAATAGATAGAATAGACTTCCTTTGAAGTACACACAGTTGGATCATTGATCACAGCATTGATGTCTTCTGCTGGTAGGAGGTCTTCTTGGCCATGATCCTGGATGAAGCAGATTTTAAGCTCAAATCGTATGCGACGTCTCCAGAAGTTCTCATTTTGTTGTATGCGTTGGTAAAGATGAGGACTTGTCGCCCCCAATTGGCATATACTTGACAAAGGAAGGTAGTCCAAAATGTGGATAAATAATTCTTCGGGTAGAGACGCAAGCATGGTTGGATGATGATAGTGACACTTATTGATTGCATTTACGTCAGAATTCTAGTTGGACACGTCAGCTGCCAACTGCCTTTGACGTTCCTTCTTCAATCTCCATGACCATGACTCATGATTCACATTCATTATTTCATTGCATTCATAAATTCACACTGTTCGAAACTTCGAAATCTTCATTTTTGGTCCAAAAATTCAACTTTAATTTCCCGAGAAAAATGTTGATTTTTTGGGGTGAAAAATTCGCGAAAATGTTGTGGTTTTGGACTTTTTAGCTGTTGACAACTTTGATTTCACGAGAAAAATTGTCAAAAAATGTTGGGTGAAAAACTCGTGAAAATGTTGGGGATTTGTCAAAATTGACTTTTTGGACAAAAAATTGACTTTTCATATAGTGTGGATTAGAAGGTTGCGGTGTTTAGTGCATCAAGTTTAATCTTAGGGAGAAATCGATTCTCCTTTAATTACAGGGCTTTTATTTTTGTGGGGCTACTACTCCTGATGATGCTTGCTTGCAAGCCGGATCAGGAGTTAAGCTAGATGAGCTAAGGAAGGGAGAAATTTTGAGTAGCAGCAGCATCCCAAGATTAATAATTGATTTCCAAATGAGAGGTTTTGCAATACTTGAGTTGAGAGACTAAGGGGTCATAATTCTATTACGATAATCTGTCCGATTGCATTTGTCAAATCAGCCTTTTCTGCTTGGTTTCAACTTTGTAATAACTCCTCCCCTTCTCAGTTTTGCCATTTCGGAATCTCCTCATTTTAAAGTGCAACGGACATTTTTTTCACTCGCTTGAATCCATTCATGAAGAGACTTATGAGCAACCTTCAGTGAATAGTGTACTAAGAAAATGTCCCATTTGAATTTTGGCGCCAAAAAAGGCTAATTTTAGCTGATTTTCTAGCCAAGAAAAAGAGCTAATTTCAGATGATTTTCTAGTCCAAAAAGTACTAATTTCAGTTGACTTTCTAACCAAGAAAACGAGCTGATTTCAGCTATTTTTCCAACTAAGAAAAACAAGCTAATTTCTGCCGATTTTTAGCTAAGAAAACGAGCTGGTTTCAGCTGATTTTATAGCCCAAAAAATAGCTAATTTCAGCTGATATTTAGCAAAGAAAACGAGCTGATTTTAGCTAATTTTAGCTGATTTTCTAACCAAGAAAACGAGCTGATTTCAGCTGATTTTCTAGCCCAAAAAATAGCTGATTTCAGCTGATTTTCTAACGAAGAAAACGAGCTGATTTCACCTGATTTTCTAGCCCAAAAAAGTAGCTAATTTTAGCTAATTCTTTAACCAAGAAAACGAGCTAATTCTAGTGGATTTTTAGCTAAGAAAACATTTTGCATGAATAAGCCTATAGTATGACCTTTGCAAATTGATGTTCCTTTGCCGTTTTTTATGACGGACCTTGTGGTTTTTTAAAGGAGCATAAGTAATGAAAAGATGAGTTTTACATGGGTTGGTGACTGGTTTTCAGCTTGACTTTTTACACCTTTGCTTATTTCCAGCAGTTGTGAAAACCGTCGTCGTTCTAAAGTGCAAAATCACGAATCAGTTTTATGGGGTCGTCTCCCCCTCCTTTTTACGAGTCGACGCACTGTGTCATAAATGCTTCGTAAAATAAAGTTAAGAATAGAAGAAGAAAAAGAAAAAAAAAAATCGAATTTTGAGGGGGAAGCTGAGCTTAGTTTTCACTTTTATGTAAATTCGGGGTTTTTTTTCAAGGCATAGAAAATTGATTTGTGGTTCAGGTTCACACCTACTTGACTTGCCTTTTTAGCTTTTTAAGCGCGAGCAAGTATAGCTCGCACTTCTAAGAACTTTGTTTTTTTCTCCTTCTCCTCCTTCTCCTTCTCTCACAATCCTCAAAGATTACCAGTCCTATGTACGACTGGTAATATTACCAGTCCTATGTGTTTTTGGTAATATTACCAGTCCTATATAATACTGGTAATACCTACAAGCAACAATTTATAGAATTAGTATTTTACTTCTTGTCTTCTTTCGATATATTTCTACCAGAGCATTTCTTCTCTTCTTCTTCAACAGTTAATTTGCAAATCTTTTAGAAACAAATTGAACTTCTCCACTTATTAAAATCATAGAAATAGACACTCATTTTCAACGCTAAAACTTTTATGCTTGCGCTTGTAGACTGAAAACTTTTTCAGTCTTGTTTTACTCAGTTTATATTTTTGTGAGAAAAATTCCCTTTCTATGATTATTTTGGGCGTCAAAATTCAAACTAAGTTTCCAAATCAATTAAAAAATCTGTTTAAATTGTCTTGTTTCTTAGCTAAATAATCAGCTAAAATTAGCCTTTTTTGGAGGCAGAAAATTAGCTGAAATTAGGTAATTTTCTTTGATAGCTGAAATTAGCTAAAATTAGCTAATTTTACTTTGTACAAAAATTAGCTGAAATTAGCTATTTTTTTAATAGAAAAATTAGCTGAAATTAGCAAATTTTTTATCCAATAAATTCTTGGTTTTTTAAAAGGAAATTAGAGGACAAACTCATTTTTGTATAATTGCTCTATAGCTATTATCCTAAGCAAAAATTAATTTGGAGGAGTCAAAATAACAGGACTACTCTTTCCTCCTCGTGTAGTTCCTTTGCTTTTCTTAATGAATTTTAATTACAGACAAGAGAGAAGCAGAAGGTGAAACTTTTTTTTTCATGACAGGAACTAGAGAGAGAAAGAAAAAAAAACTTGATTAGCCTAACGTCTCCTCATCGTTGAGAAACAGAAAACCTGTTTATAAACACTCGTTTTTCTGTCAGATTTTGGCTTTGTAACATTGTATTTTTCTTTGCTGAATTTCATCAATAATTTCGAGCTTCTGAACGTGGACAACATGATTTTTTGGACAATTTGGACATCTTGGATATTTTGGACAATTTGGACATTTCGGACATTTTGTCCATTACGGACATTTTGTCCATTTCGGACATTTCGGACATTTTGTCCATTTCGGACATTTTGTCCATTTTGTTCATTTCGGACATTTTGTCCATTTTGTCCATTTTGTCCATTTTGTCCATTTTGGACATTTTGTCCACATTGTCCATGTTGTCAATTTTGTTAGTTCACAAGATTTCCCGAGAAAAATTGTAAAGTTTTGTCAAAATTGAATTTTTGGACAAAAATATGACTTTTCGAATGGTGTGATTAAAAAAGCACAAAGAATGTATGAAATGATGATACTCACTACATTCTTTTTAGACCACCAACAACGGAAGACTTTGACGTTCTGGTTATGGACAAACACAATGACACTTTTGAAGCTTTGTCATCCAAAGTTAGAATCCAGTCTGACACCCTCGTTGGTCGACATGCCATTGCCCAAGCAGACATTGAAGCTTACGAGACTGTGCTGTCGGAAGAAGCTTACTCGGTTGTCCTATATCCAGATAAATTCGGACTGAATTGTGCCCATTGCTTGCGAAGACTTAAAGCTGCTATCCCCTGTCAACATTGCTCCCGAGTGGCTTTTTGTTCAATTCAATGTCGAGATGCGGCTTGGAATAGCTTTCACCAATGGGAATGTCCCTACTTGGACGTATTAATAGGCTTTGGTTGTAGTGCTTTGGCTCGACTAGCCCTGCGAATCATCACTTCCAAGCCAATCTCCTTTTTTCTCCAAAGGAAGCAAGAGATTCTGGATAATTTTGCAAACGCTGATGAAATGGAAAGGAACAATGGAAAGGACGAGTACTGCCAAATATTGTCATTGGTTGCTCTTGAAGACCAACGTTGGCCAGAAGATTTTTTACTTAGGTCCACCATGGCTTTGATTTTACTTGGGATTCTGCGTAGCTCTGGATATTTTGGCAGTAAAAAGACAACTGGCGGATCATCGGATTCCTACACCAAAAATGAACTCTTTATTGGCAGCTTACTCCTCAAGCATTTGCAGGTTAGTACCTTCCATTGCTGATTACCATGCATAAGGCAGAAGATCGGAAAGCAGTTTGCACTACCATCTACACGAAGCCAATCCAATTAGAGGAAGGATCGAGTATTCATGTAAAGATGACGTGCTTTGCACGGTGTTTCAACATCACCACAATTCCATCATATAAAGTTGTCGAGTTGTCCAAAGTTAGGTTAGATCACATTGTTTGAAAATTGCTCAAATGTCACATTTGAATCTTTAATTTTTGGCATTTTCCACCAATTTTTGACCAATTAAAACTGACCTGTCTGGTAACTCTGTTTGACCGCAAGCTTTAGATTTTCAAAAACTCGCCAAATTGGACCATTTTCGGCATTTTTTTATTAACTTTTGTCCACTCAAAATGTAAACGTAGCTCGCTTCGCTCACAATGTTGAATGAGACTTTTTCTGTGATTTTCAAACACCGTGGGCGGATAGTATTTGGATGGGAAAACAAGATTGAGAACTTTTTGAGTGATTTTCAAACACTGTGCGTATGTGACGACGTCATGAAGGATGATAAAGGTCACTTGTCAATGGTCACATTCCTCCTAATTGCAGATACTTCAATTCAATGCCCACGAAATTCACGAAGTGCTTCGTCAATCGCCAGTCAGTTTAAAACCCTCGCAAAATGTGCCAATAGCTTTGGGTATTTACCCCACAGCCTCTTTTATTAACCACAGCTGTCATGGAAATCTTGCCAGATGTTTTCAAGGCTCTCGCATGGTTTTGAAGGCATTAGCGTCAATTAAGGCCCTTGATCAAGTCTGTGATAATTACGGACCAACCTTCTACTTCAAAAGCAGGCAAGATACCATCTAGGTACCTTACTTACTAAATGTTTACGATTTTTATTGGTTCTAAATAGGTCTCAAAGAAAGCAAGAGCTAAGCTCAAGATATTGGTTTGATTGTCAATGTATGGCTTGTGTGGGAAATTGGCCGATTCTTCAAAACCTTCCAAAGAATCCCAAGCTTGAGTTGACCTTAGCTAATACATTGATAGAAAGTGGCCAGATTGAGGAAATTGTCAAAGTTATCAAGCCTTATCTAACCGATTTGAAGGCAATACCAACTGATGAATATATTCGAGCCCAAGATATTCTCCGAAGATGTGTTAATAATCATGGCAATGTTATTTGCCTCAATAAAAAGTGAAGTCATCTGAGCAGAAGCTAAGAATCTGTTCCTTCTGTTACTAATTACTCACATTAGTATATACGAGATTTACTACAGCGCCAATTTTGGCACATTTTTGGATCCTTGTATTCAAGATTTACTACAGCGCTAATTTTGGCACATTTTTAAACCGGACCTAAAGTAGAGAGTGGTCTCCTCGCTCTCTTCGCTCGCTCGTCGCCTATAAACTATGTAGATGCGTCCACCCCCAAATTGGAGACTAGGCCGAACGCTGAGATTCTTGCAAAGCTTTTATTTAGTACTGTTAAACCAAGAATAGCGGGACTCCCAGCTTGGGCCCAGTCTCCAATTTGGCGGGTGGACGCATCTACATATTTCACTACTTATTTCAAAAATCTGCGTTTTCTTCTCATGATTTCTGCCTTCAGGCCCTTCAGGTTGGAATAGCAATTGCCGAGTTGGAAGAATATGAAAATTCAACATCTGCGTTTTTAATCAAGCAAGATGGCAACGCAACGGCGGCGAGGTTAAGAGCGGCGCTTTTTAGTCATCTGTGAAAGCTATAAAAGCTCTGATCCCTGATGGATCCTCTGGCACTTTTGACAGAGAAAGGTAGGCATGAACATATTGCCATCTTTACTGGTCGTACTGCTCATAGGGCTTCAAGCGGAAGTAAGTATAGGACGACTTCCTTTTTATCATCATCATCATCATTAAATCTGATTCAGGCGTTTCCACATCACTATCTGGTCCTGCGTAGAGGAATCAACCCCAACATTGTTGAGCATTTATCACCTATCAAGGGCATATCAACCTCCTATGGCTACCATCCCTCCAAAAGAATGCGACCTGTCATTGTAGAAAAAGCCCCCAAAAGTCCATCCGACTTCAAAGAACCCGTTGGAGGAGGAGCCGACAGTGTAAGTTTTAACATTTGCGCAGAGGATTAAAGAAAGAAGGAAAAAATGTACTTTTGTACTTGCAGTTGGCTAACGAGATCATGTTTGACCTCCAATTTCTTTTGGATGATGAACAGCCCTATGCTGCAGCGTCAGGTGGAGCGGACTCATTGAAGGCAGTTGCTCGCTCTCTACAAACTCTACTTGATCCGGATGACCCCAAGAGGCTGTTGAGAATCAGTTAAACAAGTCTTGTTCTTGATTTTTTGAAAAGTAAATAGAGTATGTCGTTTCAACAGCAAATTCTCAGAGGAGGAGACAATGTATGAATAAAACCTTGCAAGCAATGTTACACACTTTAAAAAATAGATCTCCAGAATTGGTTTTAAATGGCAACTCGATTCTCCTTTGCCCATTTCTTCATCACCTTAATAATTTGTTCAACTTGTGGATTGGCTGTGTTCTTGAGCATTTGGACAATATCGGCCAAGGACTGTCGTTCTTCCCGCCCAGCGATGATCATTTGCCAATGACCAATGCAGGCACCACGTTTTCCTTCCCAATATTCCGGGTTTGGATCCAGCCTCTCCAGCATGTCGAAGGCTTTGGCCGAGTAAAAGAATTGTCCCATTTTGTAGCAATCATTGGCAATCAATTGGAGAAGGGAAAAGGATTCAGCGCTTGTCTCCATCTTCAAGTACAACTCCCAAGCTAAGCGGGCTTTGCCGTTCATGATGTAACACCTTCCCAGCCAAGACAAGTAGGCATAATCGTTTTGCAGCTTGTCGTTCTGGATCTGCAAGAAGATCTCTTCGGCTTCCTTAAAGTTGCCCACTGCCGCCTTAGCTTGTCCATAGTTGTAGTTGAAGGTGTCATCGTTGTAGTAGTAGGACTTGATGGAATTGAGATAAAGCAAGACATCATCGAATTGCTTGAGGAGAAAGAAACAAGCTGCCATGCACTGCCGACCAGGAATGGTGTCACATTCCGAGGCTGAGCCTCCCACCAGCTGAAAATATTGCTGAGCAATCTTCAAATGTTCACGAGACCCATTGTCTTGACCAATGGCAGCGTTGACCACTCCTTTCAAAATGTATTCTTGGGGAACAGTGGGCTCCAAATCCTTGATCAAGGCATAGGCCTCGGCAATGTCATCTTGCTTAAGTAAGTAAATGACCAGATTCAATCGAGCCTCGGGAATGACATCCACCAGGTTGGGAAGCGTTTGCAAAGCACCTTCGCCATTCCTGAAGACCACCAAGTTGTGCTGGATCAAGTCCTGGCCGAAAGAGAAGTTAGAGGCTTGTTCTTGCAGCGTTTTCAACTCTTGTTCGGCAGCTTTGCCGTTATAAAGCTTGAAGTGGTTGCAGGCTTTCAAGTTAATGGCAATGGCCGAGTCCGGAAAATGTTGAAGGTAAACAGCCAAGACTTCTTGAGAGACGTCATAGTAGTCCAATTTGTAGTAGCATAAAGCTACATAAACATTCAGAGCCAAGTACTCCCGATTGTCCAAAAGGATTCGCTTGTAAATGTCTGTAAAGTAAAGTGTAAACCGCATTAAAAAAGAAACTCAAATTCTCAGTTTTGAAAGCAAAAGATTAAACAAACACTCGAGCGCTGATTGGTCAGTTTAGAATTTACGCGGGAACACAGAAAGAAGAATAAGAATCATCATTTTAAACTTTTACCAATAGCTTCTTGATAGTGCGACCTTAGGTAATGAATGGAAGCTAAAGACAATTGATCTTCAATGATGTCTTCCAACTCCTGATGAAACGTCATCAGCTTCTTTTCATCGCCAAACTTGTGAGCCAAATGAAATCGCAAGCGGGTTTTGAGTTGGCCTTTATCCGCCTTTTCGCCAGCCTTTTCCGCTTCTTGATACATGCCTAAGTAGAAGTAAGTGCAGGCCAGACAAATACTGACGACTTTATCATTGCTATCCAGCGCTTCATATTCCATAAGAGCTCTTTTGTAGTCGCCCACGTGAAACGCGCAGTAACCAATCCACAAGTTTGTTTCTTGATTGCCTTGTCCAGAATTCCGTTGGAATTCCAAAAGACTCAACGCACCCATGTAATCTCTTTTGGTGAGAAAATCCTCCAACTTAGGCAACTGTTTCTTCGAAGATGCTGATCCAGATGCCCCATTGTCGCCTTCTTTGGCTATTTGGATAGCTGGTTTAGCTCGGGATAAAATCATCTTCTTTGACAGACCAGCAAACCAATTTATTTTTCCAGGTATATAAGTACAAAAGAAAGGCTGTCCGGAAGCAAAGAGCTTTCGAATCAAACTATACCTTTCAGATAGAGAGGTTCCGTGATAAACTAAGTTGTGTTATTGTTTCCGTTTCCCCCTTTTAATTTTTAGTTTAGTTGCTGTCAATTTTAGAGAGTGAGAAAATGGCGAAGTCTAATGAGAATGAAATTTCAGACTTGAACAAAGAATTTGCCGATCAATTGGACAAGTTGTCGCTGCATTTGACAAGTCTTGCTTGCAATGAATCACTGGCCACCTCCAGATTGAATTCCCTTGTGGGCAGACAAGAAAAGACTTTGGAAAAAATGGAGGCCATCGAAAAGGCCAAATTTGAAAATGAACAAGGATTTCAGCAGAAAATGGCCTTGCGTAATGGCCAGCGACTCCGTGCTGTTAAAAGGCCCAAAGAGGTTTTGTTCAAGAGAGGTGAAAAAGAGAAAATTCTTCAAAAGTTGAGACTGAGTGAGAAGGAAAATCAAGCCGTCAAAGAGCAACTGCGAATCCAACTTGTCCAAGTCATGAAACTGGAAGCGCGATTGGCCAATTATGAAGCTAAGTCCAAAGAGGAGGCTGACAAGTTGAAAAATAAACGACGACAGCAGGGTGTAACTGAAAGCCCTGTCAAAAAGCGTAAATTTGGTCAAATTATGCGATCATTCAAGGAGGACTTTTGTCAATTGCGAATCACACTGACCAATGTCAACAAACGAAAGGAGCAATTGGCAGGAATCAATGGATTGCTCCAGGTCAGAATGAACAAATTGATCAAAGAATTGGACAGCGTCAAAGTAGAAAATTACAGAATATTGTGCCAAAACAAGCAATTACTTGCATACCTCAACATTCAAAAAATCTCCGTCAAGGCGGATGAAGCGTCAGACAACGATTTACTCTTGGCTCAGCTTGAACAAGAGAACGAGGTATTGGCTTCAGAACTCAAGGACGCCAAGGAGCGAGAATCAATTTGGAGAAAGCAAGTGGAAATGTTCAAGAACATTAATGAAGATGATGAAGAGGTAATGGACAAGGCCTGAAGACAATAAAAGCACTGCCAGAGAGAGTAGTTAGTTGTTATATTTTCAAGAAGAAAAGACATATCATGTGTTTTCCTCTTGGTGATCATCAAGTGATGAGGCTGCTTGCTCTTGCTCTGCTAATCTCATTTTCTTTTTGGCCCTAATTTCTGCTTGAATATCTTCTACTGTACGTTTGTCTTTTTTCTCCTCGGCCGAAACCATTCCGTATGAGCCTTTTGCCTCTGCCACTCTAGCTGCGTCTAAAGCTGATTCAGTACCGATGAGATGTTCGTATTTTTGTCGATAGTTTGTACGAGGAGTGAATTTTTTCTCTTTTTTCTCATGCTGACGATCTTCTTCCTCTTCTTGCTTCTTTCTCTTAACAGCCTCGTACTTCTCCCTCGCACAAGCTACCGGGTCCCATTCAATGCCCTGCCGGTAGGCTTCAAGCTCGTCTGAAATAGAAAACAAATTTGCTCGACTTTCTTATGACGGTGAAGGGCAAAAAATTGCTTTAACAAACCTTCACATGGTGCAAATTCTTTTCTCCAGATAACGACGTGGCGGTCCACATCTTCAACTCCAAAAGAAGAGGCCACCAAACCAGCTGTCTCCGCCACGTCATGCACAATTGATCTGCGAACCTAATAATACAAAAGGGAGATCTTGAGTTGTGAGCAAGACTATCTTACCAATTTGAAACTAATCTTTTAAATCAATCCAGAGAAGAGATGAAAATTTAAAGGCAGTTGTGAATGCAATACGAACCTTTGGCATAACTTCAAATGTCATGTTTCGATTGTCCAGCGACCCTTTCAAAAAGGTGTCAATTTGCTGTTCAATCTTTTGACGAAAAACTTTGGATTCTTGCTTATTACGCTCTTCCAGCTTTTTGGCCATCTCACGAGCTTTTTTTCGCTCGGCAATTTCTTTTTCACTTGCCTTTGGCGGGCCAGCCATCGTACCAAGAATACTCCCGAGGAAGTCGGCCATTTTCTCCTATTACTTCTGAATCTACGTTAAAATTTCATTTGTGCGAATTACAATAATAACAAAACATTATTTTTTTTGGATCGCCAACTGCCAAGTCAAGGTTCGAGTTTTGGAAACAATTTTTGTTGACATTCAAGACTCAGCTCTAGGAGAGTTGCCAGACTGGGGAGCTCTCAGTTTTTTACGTCAAATGTAAATGTAGTAAATGTTATTCTAATTTCTGTTTTTGTCAGCAACGTCATATTTAAAAAAAAATTCTGAAAAAAGTTCATCATTGTCCTTGATAATATTCTTTAAATTCATTTGTTTGAATGAATAAGGATACTTTTGATCATGGTCAGAATCCAGAAGTGGCTGTTTATTTTGCATTTTGACCCTTTCAAATTTATTTTAGAGTTCAGAGATTATTGCTCAAATTTGCTAAATGTACACATTCCATTGGAGACAAATGTGAGAAGCATGTCCTTGCGAGAATCTCCTGCAGCTAAGCGAAACCGAGTTCCCATAGGAGAAGCCCTTTCTAAATTCCTCACCACTGCCAATGCAAGACTACTGGAGATCGCATCAGGATGCGGAACTCACACTATGTACCTGAGTGAGAAATTCCCCCAAATAGAATTCCAGCCATCTGACTTTCAAGATGATGCTATTGAATCAATTCAAGCACACTTGAAGGCAACGCCTCGATCAAACGTACAAAGTCCCCTCAAGATTGATGGTAAGTTGCATAACACGGATTCTTTGCCCAAGTATATGTTGTATGAGATTATCGTAATTTCTATCACAGTTTGTGATCCTTATGATCGATGGAGACTTCCTCACGAAAACTACGACTTTCTTTTCAATGCAAATATGGTTCATATTAGTCCGTGGAAATGCACGGAATCGCTGTTTGCCAATGCTGGAGTTGTTCTCAAGAAAGGAGGAATTCTCTTTATGTATGGACCATTTGCAATCAATGGTGTTTTGGAACCTAGAAGCAATCAAGAATTTGACAAAACGTTAAAAATGAATAATCCACAGTGGGGAATAAGGGATCTAAATGAGTTGGAGGTGGAGGCGTCAAGGAGCCAACTAGTTCTCTTAGAAGTCATGGACCTGCCCGCAAATAATAAGATTCTTGTCTTTACGCTCAATGATCAATGAAATAAAGCCGAATTACAATTTATATTAAAACGAGACTTAAAAGGCTTTAAGTGCATAACCGTGAGTTTAGACTTTACGAGACTTTCAAATCTCAAAAACTTCATGAATTCGATGAAGTACTTTATGGAAAAGATGAAGAACTATAGACAAGATGAGTACTTGATGCTTTCCGTGAAGTACTTGAACAAAGGTCGCATCCCCAACAATTTTCAAACTCTTAGGACCATGCGAGATATTCTCTCACGGTCAAAATGTGTAAATTGACCGGTTGCCGTCGAGGTTGAGTGAATAAAGACATTACCGATTAGAAATAAAAACAAACATTACATTCCCAAAAATCTAAAATCCACAATCAGATCTTAAAAGTGGTAGAATATTGAAGAAAAGCTTCAAGATGAGTAGTGAAGCGTTCATCGGAGAGAAACTTCAAACAGCTTTGAACTTCAAGAACGAAGGCAATGAGTTGTACAAAGCTAAAGAGTACAAAAAAGCGATGCGAAAGTATCATAATGGAATCTTATACTTGAAAGGCATTGACAACGACCTTCATGGCACCCCAAGTTTTTTGCAAGCTGCCTCAGTCGATCCGGATTCAGAGAAGAAGATTTCCGATCAAATGGAGTTGGAATGTATCAATGCCAACATCAGCATTTACAACAATTTAGCAGCATGCCTTTTAGCTAGCGGAGAGCACAACACCGAAGCAGATTCTGAAAAAGTCATCAAATACACTGACATTGTCCTGGAGTTGGATGACAGCAACGACAAAGCCTTATTTCGAAAGGCCACGGCTTTGAAAAGTTTGAGAAACTACTCCGATGCTAAGGACACCTTCGAACTTTTAAAGGCAGTTCTGACAAAGAAAGGGCTGCCCATCTCAAGAGAAATCATCAAAGAGTCTCAGGAGTGTCAAGAAGCTTTAAAAGATTACGAAATGAAAGAAAAAGCCATGTATCAAAACATGTTTGGAATGAACTTGAAAAAATGATGATTTTTCTTCTGCTTTCAGATTGTCTTCTTGTCAATATGACACATCACAAAGCATCAACTGTGTATGCGCTGAGTTCTGGTCATGGAACTTGTGGTGTCTCTGTCATCCGCATCACGGGGGCACTGGCGGGTAGGGCACTGATGGCGATGACGAGTACATCAAAGTTGCCACCACCACGTCATGCACAGTTGAAAAAGCTAATTCACCCAATACACAAGGAGGTTCTTGACCAGGCTTTGACACTTTGGTTAGTGAAACGGAGGACAAGTCTTATTCTAATTTTCATTTTAAATTGTATGAAATAATTTTACAGGTTTCCTGCACCTAAAAGTTTCACCGGTGAGGATTCGGCTGAGTTTCAAGTCCACGGAGGGCATGCAGTAGTCAAAGCTGTCTTATCTGCCATCTCCAGCATGCCTGGTCTGCAACCTGCTCAACCCGGAGATTTTACCAAAAGAGCTTTCCAGAATGGAAAGTTAGACCTACTGCAAGTAGAAGGACTGGCTGATTTGATTCATGCGGAAACTGAAAACCAGAGAAAATTGGCAGTTCGACAACTCAACGGACGTCTTACCAAACCGTTTGAACAATGGCGGTCTCAGTTGGTGCAAATGATGGCTCAAGTTGAAGCTTTCATAGACTTTGCCGAGTCTGAAGACATTGAAGATTCTATACCTGAACAAGTAAGGGAAAGTGTTTGTGATATTTTGAGAGACATGAACAAATACATGTTGGATGCTCGTGCCGGTGAACGCCTTCGAGAAGGCATTCGGGTTGCCATTCTTGGTCAGCCAAACGTTGGCAAAAGCACTCTTTTAAACAGGCTGGTCCAGAGACCAATATCAATAGTCTCTTCCTTACCTGGAACCACTCGCGATGTCATTGAAACCAGACTGGATTTGCATGGCTATCCAATCGTCATTTTGGACACTGCTGGACTACGATCTAATGTTCAGGACGTCGTTGAAGAAGAAGGTGTCAAACGAGCAGTTGAGACTGCCAATGACGCAGATATTTTAGTATTTCTTAAAGACTCTCTAGAAGAAAGAGTGAATTTTGAAACTTTTGGCCTGGAAAATACAGGACAAGTGTGTCTTCAATTAATCAACAAAAGTGATCTTCTGCCTCCAGACACTGATTTCAAAGACTACTTGGCCATCTCAGCTCTTAACGGGCAAGGTATGGATGCCTTTTTGGAAGCGTTGCTCAAGGAAGTCCAAAATCTTTGTGGTACAGCAGTAATAGACTCTCCAGGGTTGACTCGTCAACGTCACCGCCTTCATTTACAAAGAGCAATTAATCATCTTGAAGAATACTTGAGTCAGGAAGTTGTAGGTGCTGATTTAGTCATTTGTGCTCATCAACTACGTAAAGCTGTGAGAGAAATTGGTTTCGTGTCTGGCAGAGTCAGTTCTGACCAGATTTTAGATGTCATTTTTGCAGACTTTTGTATTGGAAAATGAAATACATTTAAAAAAAAAATAAAATAAAAATAACCTTTTGCGGTTCCAACAAGTTCTGGCTCAGTAAAACTTAGTCTGTTCTAGTTGCCAGGTAGGGAAAATGCATGCAGAGTCAAGATGGTTACGTTTCTGATCAGTGATTACGTCAGCAACTTTTGACCAAACTAGATAACAAAATGGATTTGAAACAATTCCATACTCTGTACAACTTTCGTCAGCGAACTGAAGAAGAACTATCTGTGATGAAAGACCAACTTGAAACCCGCTCCAGAAGCAGAAGCAGCAGCAGCACCTCATCATCTTCTTCAAGTAGTTCTTCATCAACGTATTCTTCTTCTTCTTCGACTTCAAGTAGCCGAAGTTTGCCTTACAGTATAAGTTCAAGAGGGAATCTGTCTTCAGAGGATGACAATGCGGATGTTATTGATGCAATGCTTGAAGAGCGACTACGCTATTGCCGAAAGAGAAGAAGATCCTCCGGACCCTCATGTCAAGATCATTACAGAAAGCAGCAGCGAGATGATAAACGGACAAAGTACTACTCTTCAGGATCATCCTTGTCAAGAAGCCGTTCTCCTTCCCCAGTTTTCAAGTACAAAAGGACAGTGTTGATTAGCGGACTATCTCCTAAAGCCAATGCAAAAGACGTCCAAGACTTTTTTTCTCAAGCTGGAAAGATCAAAAGAACGCGACTTGGCTTCAATGCCACAACACTTGAGTTTGAAAATTCCGCCTTTGTGGAATATGAGAATGCAGAATGTGTTCTTTTGGCCCTAGCTTTAAATGGCAAGAAGTATAAAGGTTCTCCAATCGTTGTCCAACCAAGTCACCGAGAAGATCAAGTTTTTTTAAACAACAAAGAGAGGAGGCCAGCTCCTGTTCAAGTTGAAATCAGGGGTTTTCCCAAAGATATGATGCAAAAAGACCATCTAGAGTCCCACTTTTCCAAGATCATCAGACTAGACGTGGAAGCAAGAGTAGCCAAAGTGAACTTTGACAATACACAAGAAGCTTTTACATTGTGCCATGAATTGAGATTGCTGCTTTCAACTACTCTTAGCTTTTCAGTTAAAAAACAAGCACCCTAAGTAATTCTCTAGAGATTACAGCAGTATTACTTTATTAATAGCATGTGGAATGACTTGCATAGCAAGCAATTTATCTACCAACTTCCTCGCATGTCTTTGTCCAGACCCTTTTTCTTGGCATCTTTGTTTGCCGCTTTCATAACTTTGGATTTCAAGTGATCTTTGTAGGACAGAATGTCGCCCTCCCATTTGGTTACCGTTTGATTTTCGCAAATCCAAATTGTGTCAGCCACCTATAATAAAACGTCAAAAAATTAAACCGGATATAGTATTTAGAATAGTCAGTCATTCAGTACTCAAATTACCTGGTTGATTAATCTAAAGTCGTGAGAGACTAAGACAAGACCCCCTTCAAAATTGTTGATGGCGTCAGCCAAAGAATCAATTGTCTCCATGTCTAAATGATTGGTCGGTTCGTCCAGCAGCAACATGTGAGGGGTTTGCCACGCCAGCCAAGCAAAAACTACCCGGCAGCGCTGCCCATCCGACAACTGCTTGATGGGGGCAGTTTGTTGCTTGCCAGAGAGACCGTAGCGTCCAATAATTCTCCTCATGTCATCCCGCTCCTTGACTTCGGGAAACTTTTTCATCATGTAGTCCAACGGCGACAAGTCCATTTCTAAGAGTTCGTGAAGATGTTGGTGGTAGCGCCCAATCTTCAAGTGATTGTTTCGCCGGACCATGCCCTCAGTGGGTATGAGTTCACCATACACCAGCTTGAGTAGAGTCGATTTACCGGCTCCATTAGGACCGACTAATGCCAATCTGGAGTCGAGGTCCAGACCAAACTCTAAATTCTTATAGATGTGCGGAGTGGAGTCATTGTACCGAAAACTAACATTCTGCAGAAGAGAAGAAATAATAAATTGTCGATTTTTCTGGGTGAAAAACTCGTGAAAATGTTATGGTTTTGGACTTTTTAGCTGTTGATAACTTTGATTTCACGAGAAAAATTGTCAAAAAATGTTTGAGTGAAAAACTCGTGAAAATGTTAGGGTATTGTCAAAATTGAATTTTTGGACAAAAATTTCACTTTTCGAATGGTGTGATATAATGCACACACATTATAGGGTATACTATGGCTCACTTGATCTGAAAAAATAGAATAGCACGAAAATTGCGGAAAATCCATAGTCCCTAGCGATTCTCGGGAAAGGTCTGAGGAAGGTAAAACAGAGGATAGAATAGACTATCATCTCCTGGTTGGACTTGCAATTGCTTGAAGCAAGATATGCTCAGCTGCTACTATCTGAAAGGAGCGTAGCAGGTTAGCTATGCATGCAAGGAATTCATCGATTATTCAGTTATGAACAGCAGCAGAAGCGCATATAAACCAACCAATGAACCAATTCTCTGTTAAGTAATACTTAATACAACTACATCTCTATGTTGTAGTTGACCTAACAGAATAAAAGCTGCTCCTGAGATGATGATCTCGTGGTAATGCTACGTGAGGTCTCGACAGCAGTGTAGTATTAGTCTGGTCTGTGATTGATTCTTCTTGGAGTATTGAGGGATCAAGACTTAGCAGTAATCTCTTGTTGGCAGGCCTACTACATTGATGCTATCATCTATCGCTGCTAAAACAGTAGCAGTGTCCTCCTTTCAAGTCTCCGCCATCCTCGTCCTCGCTAGTAGTCAAATGCACAAGCATGAAATTAACTCTCTTAAAGATTTTGTGCATCGAATCTCAAAGACAGTAGTAGGAAATGTTATCTTGTTTTTAGACGTGACTGGAACCATGTCTTGTCATTAGTAACAAGCTTTCTTTGGGAACTCACAGCCGCGTAAATTAACTGACAAAAAACCATGAAACCATGTAGATGAGGAGGAGAGGTAGCAACAAAGATAAGTAGGTACCCCTACAAAATTCTAGAGGTTGTTCTTTAAGCAAAGGATTTTACAACATCTTTGTGCCCATTTTCACCAGCCCATTTCAAATGCAGTCACTCCATATTTTTCACTGGTATTTAAATTAGTCTTTTTGCTGACTGAATTTAAAAAGATCAAGGGTTAATTTTACAATATATTTGTGTTCATTTTTGCATGCCCTTTGTAATTCAGGTCGGCTAGGGAAACAAGCCCCAAATATTCCCCTTAGGAAAAACCTTTAATGTATGCTTCTCCTTTATTTTATGCAGCTGAAGTTTTGTAGTACTGTGTTTCTAGATATCTAGATTACTAAAAAAGGGAAAGGAAAAGGCTTCTCAAAAGAGTTCCCAGTGCAGTTTTCATATTTACGTATAGTACTATCTTGATTCTTGACTATACTGATGCAATCAAAAGTACACTACCTTGCCTTTTTAGCTAGTACAGCTTTTCTTTCAAATCCTGGGTGGGATTGTGAGTGAACGTTTATGTTGCTTTTCTGTCTAGGATAATCCCCTTGCTTGCGTTGCTGCTGCTGCTATCATTGCAACTCTGTGGACTTTCTTTTGATCTTTCAAAACAAAAGACAATCTGCACTACGCAAGATTTTTGCAGATTGCATTGTGAGCTGAAGCTGAAGCTTTGTTTTCTGAATGCACTAGTAATGTGTTGCAATGATAAAAATCTTCTCCTCAAACTCACTTTTCAGCAAAAGACTTGAAAATGTAAAATCAAAAGTTCCTTCAACAAAAAGAGTCCATTGAAAGGAGCTCGAGTATTCATCCAAGAATGTCTCCATTCCATGTTGTTTGCTTTGAGGAGGTGTAGGTAAGTAGACTGTGTATTAGGGTGAGCCAAATTTTTCAGACAAAGCTCTATACTTGACATAAGATGCACAATTGTGTACTGATCAATGTTTACAAAAACCATTTTCCATTTGAAGCAAAACCAAGGCAAAGCAGCCTTTTAAAGTTACAATTTGGGCAGAATTGGCTGCACTGGCTGGCCTAAAACCAGCCAGAATCTAATTGGCCACTGTGCCATGGTTATGCTTCAAATCAAAAAATGGTTTTAGTAAACATTGTTCAGTATACAATAGTACATCTTATGTCAAGTCTAGAGCTATATCTTAAAAAATCAGGTCACCCTACTGTGTATTATGACGCGACGTATGTAGAACGCTACACTCCAACACCGACATCATTCACCACCATAAGGCAGCAGCAGCAGCTCAGAAGCCCCTTCAAATCGAGAACAGAACAGATCTGTTTGATGTTTGTGGAACGAAGAGTATGAAGAGATAGAAGATCAAAGCAAAGCGAGGCTGAGCTCAAGGTTCCAACAGTATGCTTTGCTTGCTTGCTTTGCTTCTTCTGGATGGACCAGTAATCCAATTTTTTGCACATCTTACTATCTGCTCTGACATCTTTAGACGTAATATTTTGTATATTACCAAACAAAAACAAACGCTCGCTTCGCTCGATTTTTGAAAGAGACTTTTCGCTACATTTTTCATTGTGCCTCTTCCTTTTTTGAAAGAGTGTGCCTGTCGTTATATGCTTGTGTATAAACGTGCAGAGAATACAAAATGGCAGCACAGTATTCTGTTGTTATGCAGACCACTTTGAAGACCTAAATAAGTTCAATAAATACATACGAATAAGACAACTTTGTAGTCTATACCTTTTACGATACGTAACTCCTCTTTTGCTTTACAACCTCACTTGCTTCACTCGAAATTTCCGGATACCTTAGTAAATCTGGACTCCTAGAAAGTTTGTATTTGATAGGTACTAGCAAAAATCTTCAAGCAGGGAAGAATTGAAAGCCTTTACTATCTTTTTTCACTGCTGAATTGTAAATTGTGCGTGAAAAATTGTAAGGCTTCTTCATATACAGGAACCAAGTTACATAAAAAAGGGCCAACAGCCGTTTCCTTTCCAACTTCTCTTTTTAAAAGGCTCCCTTCACCACTTTTACACTAGAATAGCATTGAGCAAATGCTTACCTAATTACTTTTGGTTCCTCTTGAGTATGAGAGCAATAGCTCGTGAGGAGGAGCTGATAGATGAATTCACAAAGCACATTGAGAGTCTACTTGAGCATTGAACCGATAAGCTGAGAAGAGCTCTTAGAGCAACAACTACTATTCTAGCTCTAATTCTTCTTTACTCCTAAGAGACTTTGAGGGTAAGAAAGCCTACCAATAACATCTTCTTTAGCTCCAGCAGTTCTTCTTCTCAGCTCAGCTCTCCTCACACACAATATTGTATTGGAGAAAAGCAAGTCTTCTTCCAGTAGTAGTAGTAGCTCAGCAGCTCTCTTCACGTAATCAAGCAACTCGATACGAAATACTGGATTTGCCTCAATAGAATTTACAGGCGGGAAATTACATTAGCAATGGGCCTCTCTCTTCTCACTCTGCTCAGGATTCTAGATACAAGCAGAATACAGCTACTTGCTACATAAAGAAGAAAAAGAAGACAAAAGCTATCTTGATACATAGTTAAAAAGCCTACAAAATTGTGACCTTTTCTACTTTTAAAGAAAGTCGACGACGGTAGCACTAAACTTTTTCTTGCAACTCTTTTCAAGTCTTGAAATGTATGTAAAGAAAAAAAGTTGGGTCATAGTCTAGCAGTAGTAAATCGACGACCTTCGTTCTTTAAGATTCATTCCCTTGCAATGTAAGATACATAAAAGTACTAATACCTATCTAGTACTAGAAATAAGGTTTGTGCTCCTCCAACTCTTCTTCCATAAAGTTGCCTAAAGCAATATTCCAATCAAACATATTCCATATCCTCAAGCTTGAAACATGACCTAAGGCTTACAACATCCGTACTGTGTGTGAAAATTGGGGAAAAAAAAGATTCAATCCTTTTGGTGAAGGAAGACATATTCAATATTTTTAGGTGATAAAATGCTATTGAACTCAAAATAGAGATACGCTTTAAAAAGTCCTGAGGCGAATACTTATGCAGCGGGAAAATCAAAATTCTGCACCACAATTACTGCCGCCAAACAATATTTTCCAACAGAAAATCTCGGAGTTATTTTTTGTTAGAAGTCGTTCTATCATGTGTAGATAATGAATGCAATGTTTCATGATTGTAGGTCAAGGGGTTGCAAAGATACAGGGACAAACATACATACACACGGGGAAATTATTTTAGTAAGTTAACGTCTGGAAACTCTCTGGCAGTGCTTGTCATAGCAAGAAGATGAAAGGGGACAGATCCATTTTCTCCACAATATTTCTTCAGCCAATTTTGCAGTTCATGATTTAGTGCATCACTGCTGCCTACCTTCCACCCAGCAGCTTGCTACAGCTTTCGGATCCTCAGACACAGACGACTGCTCTAGTCTCAGGATCTACACTAGTTGAATCTGCTTAGCTTTCCAAGTTTTGGTGCTCACACCTACTATGGTGTCTCTCGTGAACAGGAAAACCATAGGGGTTTGGTGTCTATACTATGAGTTCTAAGGCTATGAGGTAAACCAGTGAAGGCGACATATTGTTTGAAATTCACCAAAGTGAGGTAGTCTTCTGTATCATGATCAACTTATTCTTGCTTACAACTCTAAAAACTGAGAAAGAGTGAAAAAAACTGAGAGACTTTCTCTGAAGAGGAGTATCTATTTCGCTTTTTCAACCCGTGTTGTGTATATATTTCCCCTTCACAAGAAAGTTTGGTACCATCTGCGAATAATGGCATCTTCCATTTTGAAATTACTATCGCGCTGAGTATTATTATTTTTTGAAGAAACTTGCAGCACTGTTCAAAGATGGTTCACCACAGCTTGTGTGAATTGGCTGGTCGTAGCGAATCCACCTAAATCTCGAGTTTTCACTTGATGTTCTTCTAAAACATTGTTGACAGCCGTCTTGACTTGAAGGCCTTTGTCTTGCATTCCCAGATGCTCCAGCATTTTGGCAGTGGCTAACAATAGGGCTGTAGGATTGGCAACATTACGTCCTGTAATAAACAAAAACACATTTTAAACGCCGCCAACACGCTGTTTAAAAATCACAG
Source organism: Oithona nana (assembly GCA_900157175.1). NCBI lineage: Eukaryota > Metazoa > Arthropoda > Copepoda > Cyclopoida > Oithonidae > Oithona > Oithona nana. Next base: position 69,037 of record LT728070.1, read on the forward strand.
AAAAAGTCCATTCAACATTGCGAGCGAAGCGAGCTACGTTTACATTTTGAGTGGACAAAAGTTAATTAAAAATGGTC